>JAAMPD010000943.1:79300-99718 GCA_025266255.1 Trissolcus basalis
ACAGTGACCAATAATATTTAACCGTTAAGAATCAAAATAAACTTAGTCAACACAATATTTACCTTTATTTTACAATTGAAATTACATTTCGTTTATCATGAGCGTGATACTTCTAACATTACGAAAAACTCGAACTGTAGATATTTATTATTACCGCAGTGAATATAAGAATCAAAGTAATAATTAATCTGATTTTGTTTTTATGGAAAATTTGATAACAACAAAATACCAATTATTGTTTTTTAAATTGTTTTAATATAATTATATTGTTATATAGATGTCAAAAATCGGTTTTATTTCGACGTTTGGTGCTTTATCAGTATATTTTTGATATTTATAATCAAATTGTCTGGGCCACGTAAAAATGAAATTCAAAATGAAAATTTTTTCGTCAGAACTGATGATACAATGCATTTGCACTTTTAAAAAGAGTAAGTACGTATAGTGTATATAATTTACCAACGATAGTTGGTATTACCCAGCAACAACAAATTTTGTTTCAGCCTTTTTTTAACTTTTTGAAACTCGTATGCGTAAGCTCTTTGTACCAAATCGTTCGGTTTCGAATTTAAATTCTTTATCGCATACTCAGATTGAAAAAAAGGAATATATTAATCGGTTGTATTTGCATTGAGTTTGCACAAATCGATTCCGAAAAACCATCTTCCTCTACAATTTTTCTCAAATTCCGATTCCTTTTGATCTCTGAGAGAATTTTTCATTTTAAACAAAATGTGTTTTAAAAAGTATACTTTCAAATGGAAAACCATAGATTTTGCAATTGAAAGTTGCTGGTAATGTATCGATAGACGTAAATTTAAACACTATCGGAAGTTGTAAACAAGAAACTTAATGAGAAACATTTTTCAAAATTTATTTGCCAAACTTTCGTCATTACATTTTCAATGACATTGACAAGTTTTTATTTGAAATGTTTGCAGTTTAATGGTATACCAAAATGAAATATATGTATCGTTATTTTATGATTTTTCTGGTAAATAAACAAAATTGCTGAATAATAAAATTCGAAATGACTTTGTAACAACTTTGAGAGATGAAAAAAAAAAAAAAATTGGAAACGCATAAATGTGAGGAAAAAAAAAACTGTACGAATGCATACAAACGCAATAGTGAACTCACCGTCATCGATTGCAATCGAGCTTTGATTTTTTGTTCGACTTCATTTTTCGTTACACCTCTGAATTTATTTTTCTTCCAACTTAGTGGTTCGTTGACAACTTGAATGTTTTTGTTGGGTTTCACCATTTTCGCAAAAATATTGTGCAATTTATTTGCTATAAATAATTATTCAGCTGTATGTTTCTGAGAGTACGATAAACCATCGTACACAAAAATTATAACAGGATATTTATATATTGCATACATTCGCATTAAAAATGTATAATCATATGCTTGATATAGTAACAAAATTACTAATAAATATGATATTCCAATAGAACAAGAAAGAAATTATTAAAAAAAGAATGTCGTTGATTGTAATGACAATTGGTAAACTAGAAATGATTAGGATAAAAGTGTGTTGTTATCCGATAAGTTGAACCATTGCAACAAATAAATCTAAATAGCGGCGGTGCATTTCGATTAGTTCTATCCGATGAATTAAAGTCTTAACTCTATCTGGGAGGATTGTTTGTAGTCATATATACATGAAGCAATTTACTTTTACTATTGATGTTACATAATTTAATGTCAACTCAAATTAGACTCGGCTCTGTGCCAACTCATTCATGTGTTGTTCGTTTGAACGATGCACTAACTACATCGTCTTATTTTTGTTTCCAATAAATGCCATTAATTTATATGTCTGCAAATCAGTCATGAAAGCTGCCCCGACATCAGTTGCTCAAATCGACCTTCACATAAAGCCCATCAAATATTTCTACATTTCGTTTGACGTCTCGTTTTGTTTTCAATGTTTGCGAAATCTTAGTATAAATAGATATTAGCTTTTCTCTCACAAACTTTTAATAGTTGTTTGAAATGTCGTTTCGAGATCAAGTTGAAAGCAATTTTGATGAATGAAAGATTCTACCAAAAAGATATATATATATATATATATACTCGAAACACAATGCAATTTCATTATGAGATACGCGAATAACTTTTTTTTCATTCAAGTCAACAATGCAATTGAAATCAACAATTAAATTGTAATGATATATTTGGGCTAAACTTGAACTATAATGGAATTCAAATGTGACAATTTTTCATTAATGCTGGCTAAGGAATATCTTTCATATCATAGAGCATAATCGTCCAACTTGTCGGTCCTGTTAAAACTTTCGTGTAGTTTAGTTTAAACGAGATATAAACATTGGCCGACCTGCTTGTAAACACTGTGTAATAAATTTGTTTGTGTATTAAATGGCACAACCGAATCAATTGTTTTTGTAATAAATAGAAAAATTTAATGGAATGCCACGGATATCACTGTTTGCCACACGATCGCACAAAATTTTTCACAATACAAAAGAAAAAATGCAAACGAGAGGTTGGTTTGAGCCAACGTTTTGCTCCACACTGCCAGGAATAAACGACTCGGACTGTTAGATACCCAGAGCTACTACGTCAACGTTTCGTCTTCGTATATTCACTATACATTTTTATTTATCTAATTTTGAACTACGCCGTCTAAATTGTCCCAACAAGACAACCGATCTCTTGATTGTTTATAGGCTAAAGCATCAATACAGGCAAATTCATCATTTGACTCAATCATCAAGATGATAATGTTTGTCATCAATGTGTAACTCATTCTATCACATGGTCTTGTTTCTTTACCAACAAAATTATTCGATAACGCATATAACTACTCAATGAACAAATTATATATATATAATTTTTATATTTTATACTGTGCACATAGTGGGTTGATATATAAAACGCTGTTTGACATGTGTCAAGATGAATGGCTGATTACTAACAGATGCATAAGATGCAAATCAAAGAATGAGCTGTGAAAATCTCACATTTTGCTCTATTCATTGATTTATGAATACGGTTTATCCCTTCATACTTGGCTAATAAATAAATAAATCAATCAATCATTATTTTGATGTTGAACATACTGCTGAGCTAGCCGATCATAATGAAATGTGTTGGTACTGTCATTTTGGAAAAAAACAAACAAACAAATACTATACACAGTGATGAGAGCATTGGGACGAAATTTTATGAAAGAGAAGAAAGGGATAGGATTCAATTTGGAAGAAAAAGTTTGAAAATGAAATTAACTGTGAACAGAGAGAGCACTTACGTTGTGCGCTACAGATTCGGTAACTAATTTAAGTACATCCTCTTCATTGAAGTTCTCGAGGGAAGTGTAACTATCCGAAATAACGTTAGTTGACTCCTCCAAATCCTGAAGATTTTCTTCCGTCTCGGTTTCGATATTTTGCAACGTGTCGTTCGGCTCGACAACTCGCGGCGTTTCTTCCAGTTCATTGTCATCGGGAATATTGTCTTTTAACATCGACCCAAACACGTCGAAACACTTGGCACCTTCGCTCAGTCTGAAAAATTCAACATTTCATTAAAACCCATCAGTTCTTATTATTACTTCCATCAAAAATTTAACAAATTGCAATGCAATTTCACGTTTTAGCAAACAAGACGAAAATGTAACTTTTGCTCTTGCGCGACAACATTTTTTTGTCATCCCACAAGAAAAGCAAACAAAATATCAACAGCGAAATGAAACTTTTATTTTCTCGACTTTACGAGTACGTGCGCTCTATAGCAAAATAAAAAGAATCGAGTTAGAATTAATGATCTAAGATAATAAGCTTAGGAAAATCCTACAATATTGCAACCGGGAAATTTGTAAGGAAAAAAAGGTGACGTTTTATTTGTATAATCCATTTGAATCGTTTCGTGCAAAAGAAAAAAAATAACAGTTAGTTTGATGATGTGACAAAATTTTTTTTAATTGTATTATACGCGATTGGACGGTATGCAATTCTCGAAAGCGCGTCAATTACTGGCAAATGTTGTCTATTGTCAATTCAATAGAAGAAATTGGCAAAATTATTCCTGACCTTCATCAATGCTAATGGACAATGCAAATTACTCCATCCCATTAAGTAATGTGGACGAATACAATTCTCGTTATCATTCATTCATTATGCGAAAATTATTAATCAGATTGATCAACTGATTTTCATCAACCGTTCACTCTACTATTCATTATCATTTTTTTCATTCAAATCAACTTTCTTCCATAAACAAATCACAAACATTACAATACTGTCACAACCTTGTTGATATTATTTTTTAACTGTTAATTTGGACTTGTAAGACACTTTCGGTATATCAAAGTAACCATACAAATTTGCAAGTTTACGTCTTCTTTTCCAGTGCAACCCGTTTTTTTTGTTTGTTTTTTTTATGTTAAAAAACGAGAGTTTGCGATCTCACTCGAAAGCTGTATATATATAATTAAAAGCGTATTTCACGACAAAGCCGCTTTGATAGAAGCATCAGATTGTTTTTTTTTTTTTTTTTTGCGTGAACGTTTTTGTTTTTTGTATATTCATCAACGACTTTTAGAGCGCAAGTAACATTTTCATCATAAACATAGTGAAAAAAACCAAGGCTTCAAAAATATTATACCACAATTTAAACTATTTGAGTAAATTTGTATTTGTAGATACGGATCATATACAAATACATTGGTAATTGTCCGGGTCTATTAACGTACAGAGGATATATGAAGATCAAAAATTTGCCACGTATGAATATTCATGAAATCCGTGCTTTCATCAGAGGCACATTTCGGTACAGCTTAATCTCGGAGGAAAAATAATTCAACCGTTTTATAAAACTGGATGAATTATACAACACGTATGAATAGAACTCATAAAGCTGATCCTGGTGTACAAAAAAACATCATCTAACAGTTAAATACCATTTGTTATTATTCATCAATTTGAAATAAATGATGATGAAACTGTTTTGTTCAGACTCACAACACATGGAATTGTTAAGATAGGCGTTATCAGATATTTGGTCGTGCTATAAATAACTATTTGATCCAAATATAAAGCGAATACAATGCAAACTTTAATTGAAAGGACCGTTTGAAGGTGAAATAAAAATTGAATAACAATGTTGAATATATGTTGAAAAATGAAATAGTAAATAAAAAAAAGAATAAAAAAATAGACTTGAAGCAAGCAGCAATTGGCTGGGGAAGTAGCAAATGAATGTTTGGCAAAGTTGCTTATATATGTGCCTATAGGTGGTAACATGGGATGAAAGGGTAGCACAGAGTTTTGGAAGTTAAATTGCGCAATTACTAAATTGGTGGTGAAATGTCATTTAGTGTATAACTTGCGAGCATGTTCTTCTTGCGATATTATCAAACGATATACTAAACACTCGCATAACCCAATTTGCATTTGATTCCATGTATACAATTTTTGATAGCCGATAAAAAACATAGTGGACTAAAAGATGCATGACTTTAACCGATGCAAATCTATGCGTCCGATGAGAACGATCATGCACTCTGTATAGGTATATAGTTTCCCCATGTTGTCCTATTTATATTATATCTTCGAACCAAATGTTTTTAAATTCTATAAAATTACTTCATTCACTGGAGCGAAAGACAATGTTTCAGCAAAAAAATTTATTCATAATTGAAATTGGTTGAATTGTAATGAGAAATTGATTGAAAAATGTTCGAATCAAATATTTTATCTATAAATCACATCGGCACTCAATATTCAGGATGCTCATTTGATGTGAGTCAACATATACAAAACGTATACATAAACATACACTCAAGTTAAAAATGTTGATACCCTTAATATTGATACAAAAACAAATTTACCTTGACTCGTGACCATAATATCGTGTCCTAAAAAAATTCGTATTAAGATAACATATACGATATTCCGAAAAAATGTATCCCCAGAATGCGAGTCTTGTCAGATCTCGACCGGTTCGAAAGTCATGTTTATGATGGATAAAAACATTATCATCAGAAAATTTAAGCCAAGAACATGCTCAAAAGTACAATATCTACGGAGATGAAGAAAAAAAAAAGATGTTGACTCATAACTTAACAAATGTATAATTTTATTCAACTCTGTTTATTAATTTTTCAACACGGCTGTCAGGGATTTTTGCATTCATAACGTACAATCACAACTGAGATCATGACATATAGGTATATTTGCTCACGCTTACGTCACTTTAAAAAGAAACTCATCGGGAGCAGACTTTTAAATTCATGACTATTCTTTGAACAATTATTTATTGATTCAACTATAACAGTAATGACAAGAAATCATGTTTTGTTAATAATATTCATACGTAGTACATTTCGAAAATGTTAAATAAATATTTAGTTGACTGTGTTGGGGGACATTTTATCCAATTTTGAATGAATATATTACCGCTTGAGCAATAAATACTCAAATCGAAGGACACAGATGTAAGTCAAAGAGCGTAGCGGTGTTGTAGTTAACCGGCAATTAAAATGATATATATATTATTTCAAGTAAAACAATGTACTTGAAAATGATTCATTTGTTATTAATATACTGATGCGGTTAAAAAAGAAACTTTGCAGAATGCAAATACGCAGAATCAAATTGTTTGCAAAAGAATGTCAAAAGTAAAAATAATAGTTTGCGAAAGTGAAATGCATTACCTAAGTTGGTAATCAGTCATAAGAGTTTGCTTTTTCTTTTCTTCAGCCTCCTCTTTGTACCGGTCGTACGTGCTTTTCCACATCGATTCCTCATCCATGATTGTGATTAGATTTTCAAATTATTTTCAAGTATCTTTTCTATTAATTTGAAATTGTAAAAATTTCCAAACTAACGAGAGATTTTTGAAGCGGTTGACTAAAATATTAAACACTGACTGACAATGCAACGCCGGCTACGCCTCGTGAGATCTTTCACATTCTTTTAATACCACCGCTTCTGATTGGACGTCGCTGATCGAACGGACAGCATTCAAATGACCTTACATTTAACAATCATCATCTTTTTATATCAAAATCATAACATTACATACGTTCAGCTTATCATCATTGCCTAAATCATGTAGCCATTGAAATTCAAAGAACATATGATTGTAGTATGTTCGAATGAAATTAATATACATCAACATTCTGTCCAATATAATTTAATATATTTTATTTAACAAAACCAATTTTGTTACTTTTAGACATCGATGGATTGTATTTACTCCGTTGATAAACACGGAAATTGATTTTACTATCAGTAGGTAATGTAGGAACAAAAATAGATAATCGTCATTCCATTCTTATTTATCGAAAGATCGAACGAAAAAAACCAAGAAGGTTGGTGCATAAACTAAATTAATGTTTAGAATTTTGTTTGTTGTTGTTGTAATGTTTAGAAAAAAATATATGCTATGCTAAAAACATTATGCAGAATCTTAGAACGATTGTTTTGAAAAAAAAAAAAAAATGATAATAACGATGAAAATTTGATCAAAATACATTGAGTTACATCGTGTATTTTATTGATTTAAAGTATGTTCCGACAAAAGAAATTTAAGTAAACAAAAAATGTTTTTTGCACGGTGTACTGCAAATGTCTACTTTTTACTTTAAAATCGATGCGGAATCTAGTCACTTTCTTAGCACGTGTTATAAAAATGCTATTATAATACAATAAATGATTTTTTTTTTTTTTCTGACTTGACATATAATTTATTCAATAAATATTAATTATTGTTTGATCACAAAAGTTTCATTTGTAGAATTAAAGTTTCATTGAAGAATATAGATTCTGAAAATTCTGCAAATTTTGGTTCCGCGTAGCGATTTCGTTCTTTTCTTTTCATGTGTCTTAATGGAACCGCACGAAAACACCTAAAGTCTTTAATTCTAAACGATCTTTCACAAGCCCCAGTGAAAGCTGGCGAATTAAATCAATTAGAATTTATTAAAAAATTTGGATTCATCAATTAAGATGTTTTTGATTGTAACAAAAATTTAAAACACTCAGAATTTAAAAAGCTAACAAAATAAGTGTATTTTAAGGGGGTAGTCCACTTTGAAATCTCGATAAACAAAAAATTAAAAAAAAACATGTTTCGATCGTTATTAAAAAAATGGCGGACGTTAAACAAAAAAGTTGTGAAAAATGTTTTTCCTTAATACTCTGACCATAGCTATGCGTCTGATAAACATGTCCTGTAAATCTGAATGTTTTCAGATGGACCTAACAGCCGGAATAAATCCCGACATGAGAACGTGACCGCTCTTCTTATTTATTAATTTATTATTGAATAATTTATTTTATTTGTCGAGATAAAAATTGTTTCTTAATGTACGAAGTGTATATTATTTATAGACAAAATTCCCGATTGTAAATGACCTTTTGGTATAGCAGAAAAAAATTATGCAAAAGTACGACTTTATCGAGATTTCAAAGTGGACTACCCCCTTAAAAAAATATGTCGATTGAGAAAAAATGTTTTTTGTATCTGAATTTAGGAAACTGTAATTGAATAACTCAAATTTCAGATCCAGTGATATTGTCGATACGATGAGAAGAACGCTCATCTTTTATTTGCGAAATAAAACATTCTATTATTGTTATTGTCTTTTTTTTATTTTTTTATATTTTTTTGTGAAATTGACTCGCAAATAAAAATTGCAGTTTCACGTAAAATATTGTTACAATGCGATTTAGTGCATCCGGGCAATCATAAAAATAGCTTATAGGCAAAAATTCAATCAATAAGACAAAGTTAAAAGTTCCTGATACTTTAGAAATAATTTCAGAAGTGATTTCTCACCAAATTGGTCTTAACATGAAAATTTGAACTCGACATGAACATCTGTTTGTTATATTAATTAATTAATATTAATTATTATTATATTCTTATTAAATTATTATATGTTAAAATTCATTTAAATTTAAATTTTTCGCGTATTTGAGAAACGCTTAAACGTATAGAATAGATCAGTCGGTTCAATCGATGTTCATCAGTAAATACCTTCTACCTTGTATGTAATTATCACTTCGTCGGTATAGGTATATCCAATATAACTTTATTACCCTTTGCTGAATATTTCAAAGTCGACTTATTCTAAGCCCTTGATCGCAATATCGGGATTCTTAGATTTGTCAAAAATTGAAACTTCTGATTTTTCATTTTTAAAATGAAAATTTTTATCATTTATGCTGTCATCATTGAACATGCATGGATAAATTTTCTACATTTTTATGAAATAAATTAGATGCAAAAAATAAAAACGCTAAATATTGTTTTCGATTTTAAAAATTATGAAATAATAAATAAACCCTAATTCATTTCTAAAAATGGCAACTCATCTTTATCTTTTAAATTTTTTAACCTATCAGAATTGCTTTTAAAACATTTATTTGATGAAGAAAATTTTGTCTGTACTCCAAAAGATAAGGCCTATAGTCCAATAGACACTCAGAGAAAGTTGCTCTGCAAATAATGGTTGATGCCAATCTTCTTCATCAAAAAATCTTGCTTAATAGTAGAATACATAGAACTAGAGGGGATTTGATATGCAAATGAATGATTTCGATATAACCATGCACAATATATCAATCTTCTAGAATTAGAATATATTCTAATATCATAATATTAAAACTATGGTTATAATTATAACAAAATAATTTTTTATTTGAGCTTTTTGTGATCATGTTTTATATAGATGAAATGTGATAAAAAATGAACAAATTAGGAAAATTTATTTGAATTTTCCTTCATTCAAGTGACGAGGAATAGGGCTTGCGGTGTTCACGTTGGATGCACACGACAATTCAGCCGCCCATTAGCATACAACAGTACGTGAAGCTTGTTTCGTATGTAAGATAGCTTTTACAAAAGTCAGCGAAAGTGTGTGCGTCCGTCCATATACTTTTGTTTGCAATTATTCGTTCAAACATAAAATTTCAAATACACATACATACACAAGTTATACAAAGGTTATATTTTAATTGTTCATCCATTATTCAAAAGAATCGAAAAAGTCGAAAATTCATCGATCCATTCTTGTGCCAATGTGGCGTTCATCAACTAATAGATTAAATGAATTGTTTGAAGAAAGGTAAAATTATAAGAATAATTAAAAATAAAATATCATTTGTTTTGGACACCGTGTATGAGCATCTTGATTCATTTTTAATGTTCATGTCACGGTGCGTGAACCACAAATACCATAGTACTTTAATCAGTGTCCTGTTCAAGTACATGTTTTGACTTCCGGTGAGAGAGAACGAAATACAAAAGGGCGACATTTACTTTTAAAAGGCTCAGGTCTTTAAACTCTTGTTCTGAAAAAGCCATTTCAAACAATTTATGTGAATGAGCTAAGGTAATAGTAAGAAAACAAAATTAACAACATTTTTCAGCATATAGATAGTTGGGAGTTAGTGTAGTCTGATTGTCATAAAAGTTGAAAGGTCAATCATATTCGGTAGCTTGAGAATGAGCAAAAACAAAGCCTTGTGCTTCTCTAAAATCAAGCAATTTTGTTCATATTTGTTTGGCAGGCAATGGCAAGGACTTCAAAAAATTTAAACGTTTTGGATAAAATCAACAATATACAAAATGAAAAATATTTTTAAAAAATGTTAAAACTATTTTGAATCAACATCCAATATTGACTTGTCAAAAAGCAAACTTTTGTTATCGAAAATTGTGAAATGCCAGGGATTTAATTATGCGTAATGACTTTTTAAATTTTACGACAATCAAAATCTATTTTCGCTAATATGTTTTGCATTGAAGTAATCTAAAAATAAAATCCAATGCTGTTTTTTTTTACCTTTTTATTAAAGTTCGTCGTTTTGATTTTTTTCGGACGCAAGCCGGGAGCAATCTTCTTCTCCATTTATTTTTTGAAAAAGTAGTTGGTTGAACATTCTTCGGATCAAATAAATTCTTTTCGATATCCATCTTGACACAATTATTCATCACATTTGCGCGTTTTAATATATGAAAACAACGTTTAAATTATTGCCTTGAATGCACAAAATAAAATATTGATATTGTTTGCAGTGCAGACAAATTTACAAATGAATATGTTGATATGTAATGCATAAACCACTAACTCACTTGCGACGATTCAAGTAAAACTGAGTGTATTGTAGAGTAAACCGCATGAGTGGTAAAGCATTTAAATTGTACGACACGAATGGAGAGGGGTTACACATAACGTGGTTGTTTCAAAGGGCAATAGCATTATACTATTCATTACCAAATTTACTAAGTAAAATTTTAATATACACAAAAACAATCAAGCTTAAGTGAGCAATTAAACAGTTTTTTTATAAGCTGCTAATTATAAACAGTGTTATCGTTTGCAGAAATAGTAGAATCAATTCATTGAATATTTCATATAAATTTCAAATCCGAGCGTGTGTACAATGAACCAAAAAGAAAATGTGTATTGTTTTGATTTCACAAAAAAATGTATATGCCTGATCAAACGATGGTTACATTCGACAGCAGTAAAATAATTATGATAGTACATCATAATTCAAAACATTATTTCATTTTATAATATAGAAACAGTATGATTCACAGTCTGTGAAATTCATAATTTATTATATTATCAAAATTGAAATCACACACACACAACCAAATTTGAACGTCCACCAAAATTGAAATTCAACTTAAATTATAAATCAAAAGCGTATTGGGGCAAAAGAAAATACACAACGATTGTATATTATAATATGATTAAATATAAATTTGATTAACCCTTTATAGGTCTCTGGGATATACGTCATTCAATTGATAAGAAATGACACATATGGCATATTTTATGGTATAATTATATTGAGCTTAGTTCAAAAATTATGTGTATTAATTTTCATTAAAAAAATTGAGTTTTTACAAAATTATCGCATTTTCAAAATTGCTGTAAGATGACTGTCATCCCAGTAGTCCCGCTGTGATTAAAAGCATCACTTTTAACAAAAAATATTCACCTTTTTTGACGACCTGGTTTGGATTTTAAGTGATGATGATAATATTTTTTATTTAATGTATATGTATTTAATGTAGATTATAATCCTGAATTTTGAAAAAAATTCAACTAATTTAAAGTCCTTGCCTTATAAGGGGTTAACAAAAATTGAGCATATGATTGATTTTGATACATTTTGTATGGTTAAAAAAAATATTTCGAAATTAAAAATAAATCAAATGTTCAAATTCAAAAAATTAACTTGATTTTTCCCGCCTTTTTGCATGTGTCGTCATTATCGTCGAAAGCAGCGCCACCTGGTAAATGACGTACGGGCGACATAACCAAAAAAGTTGTCTGGTCTGGAAATTGCGAATCATGCGACAATGAGCTGCTTCCAATGGCAGGCTTGAGCACAGTCGATCGAGATCGGAAACGCGATGACAACCAAGTCAGCGTGAGCTGCAAGATAAACAATCTGAGTTCGGGATAATCTGATCGTGAAAACCAACATGTCAGGCAGCAGCGATTCCGAAGAGTTTTTTGACGCGGAGGAGGCCACCGACGACACCTGTCATCGTGTGCTGAGGTAGTCATGTGACAGTTCTCTTATTTACTTTGTACAATTTGGTCCATTTTTCTCTCATCCGTGAGTTTGTTCTATTTCTAGATGTCATCAGACGTAATTGTTTTGATTAATTTTGATTGACCGTTTCTGACATCAGTTGACGATTTATATTGTAACTTTCAATGGGGTTGGGTTTCCGAGTTGTTTTGTTTCCTTTTTTATTCTCATCTCAAATGAAATTTTTCAGTCCAACGAACAGTGCAGTAATGGTTGAACAATTAAATCCACATTTGTTGCAATAAAAAAAGCGGACAGAAGAAAAATTGTTATAAAAAGTAATTAAACTGTCGTGTCATTACGCAGTATAATTCTATTGTGATTATTGAAGTGCATTTGAGATCCTGTAATTTGAAACATGAGTTTTGATACTGAGGCGATGATTATGTTCTATTAGTTGGTATCTTTCAATGGAAAAACATTGGAGTAACCTTCTTGCAATTTAACATTGTCATCAGATTTAATTTCATCTTGAATAAATGTTCAATTTAATGGCAATTAAAAACTCAGACCAAATTAAAAGAGCAATTAAGTAAAAGTGTTAAAAATAAATGTAAATAGTGTAGATAAATGATTGATTTGATGATGAACTAATGAAAGTTTTGGTTCCAGAAGAAGCAGACAGAAAGATGGGTCGGAAGAAAAGTCTCCGGATGGGAAACCACCGAAACCAGACCGAACCATGGACGATCACATTTTTGTTGAGCCAGTTCCTACGAAGCCAATTGAAAAGCCTACTTCCAATAATGTGATAAAACAAGATTCAGATAAATCGGATTTACAAGTAAATTTTGCTTTATCTCAAGATCTGCGTTTTAAGATTATGAAACAAATTTCAAACAACGAGATTAGATTTTAATGTTTGGTTCTTTGTTTTGTATTGATTAATGCTTTTATTTTGTTTCAGGACGACAACACCAGCGAAGTGGGATCGAGCAGCGGCGCTGAAAAGATTGTTAGGAGTCGACGGTTCCGAGAGGTCCGTCAGCGGATGCAAACCGAGGACGATGATGTTCCGATTAACAACAGCAACAACAATAACAACAACAATTCGCCGCCGGACAGTCAAACTTCGTCGATCGAGGGGGTGTTTCCAGTGCCATCAAGAGCGTTCCATCCGTTTCGGAAGATTGAACATGATACCGTAAGTCTGCAAAGCATGACTTCGCTGGGTCGCGTTGGACGCATCCTCGCTGGTGTTTCCGATTCCAATTCCGCAGCCAGCAGTTCAACAACCACACCACAGTTTTTACCCATCATCCACTCCAAGGACAGTTTAGTCTCAGCGTCAAGTGGTAGCATTCCTAGCAAAGATGATGATCCTTATGGTAAATGATCTAAGTAATATGATTTCAAACTCAGCAAATTTGTATTTGTTAGTTTAATAAAGTGAATAACATATTTGTTATTTTTTTTTACAGTTTCCCCAACGGAGGAAAAGTTACCAAAATCAACAGTATTGCCAGCTGCGACGATGACATCATCAGCGCTTACAAGAATGTCATCGTCGTCGTCAACTGCGACAATGGAAGCCATACTTCAAGAACCCGATGTGATAGCTAGTACGAAGAATAATATAGCGAAAAGTACCGACCAGTCGATTAATAAAGTACCTGTTGCTCCTCCTCGAAGGAAAAAGAAATCCAAAGTTCAGACACCGACAGAGAGAGCAGTAAGTTTCGATTCGTCCGATGAATGTTTAATAATGTTTGACCTATTTTTTAAACGTTTTGTTTTCCGATTTTCAGATCTCTGTCGACGAAGGATTGACTTCAGCCCTTCTTCTTCCAAGTCCAGCAAGCACAATTGAATCGTTAACTCGCGAGTTTGAACATTCCCTGGACATTCGTTCAGCAACAAAAGGTCAGTACGTGGTGAAGCCTCAAGATGAAGACAAAGCTCGTGCTGAGACAGCTACGTCGCAAAAAGACCGAGAGACAATTGAGAAAATCAAAATGTGGGAAATGTCCAATCAGCAGGCTTTAGAGAAGATGAGCAAGGATTCTGCGGGTGGATTCATACCTGTTAATAATAGCATGGGTCGATATTCCCTGGGACCTGCTTATAAACTCACACGCTTGGGCGGACCAGGTTCTAGAGAGAGAAGAAAGTCTGCTGGCGATCAGGATTTAGTTAAACAGTTGAACATGTTTGTCAGAATGAGGACGGATTCTGGCAAACGACTAACCGATGAAGTAAGCTGAACAAATACAGATGAAAAATAATCGTACGTATATTGCATTTTAAAAATAGATTTTTATTGACGGATTTTACTTTTTAATTCCAGCAAATTTTGGAACAAGTAACAGTCACGAACCTTGACACAGGCGAGAGGGTTCCTTTGAGCTCAGCTGAAGACAAATTACCAAAATGTATAAACCCGCTTTCTCTACACATAATGCGCCTAACAGCCGAATACGTAAGCAACTCGAATCTAGAGAAGAACAAAGAAAGCGACGATGACAGTGACAAGAAGTCCAACATTCCTCCGGACGAGGACGCGGCGTCAGTCGACCGGGGTATGCGCAAGAAGACTCAGAAATTGAAACGCTTCTTGGGCTCAACTGTTAAAAAGACTGTGGATAAAGCAAAGTCAATCGCACAAGAGGTATCCCACGCAAGGCACAAGGAAGACGTGATGGATATCGTAGATGAAGTTCCCAATCCCTCGGGCGAGCAACAATGTATCAAATTAAAGGCTTCTAGCAGTCACAAAGGTCCTTATGAGTTTGACTGCTTGCAACACGTGCAGGATCTGAACAACGAGCACATCGGTCCGGTTTGGTGCATGAAGTTCTCTGCTTGTGGTAGACTTCTTGCCACTGCAGGACAGGATCGAGTTTTGAGAATTTGGGTTCTCAGGGATGCTTATAAATTCTTCCAAGTAATTCATCTCATCAATTATAAACTAACCCATTAGGTTTACACTGATTACAATCAACAATTTGAATTGCAATTAAAATTAAATGATTTTCAAATCATTCAATCAAATCTTATTTTTCAATTTTGTTTTTAAAGTCGTACGACCAGAATTTGTGTGTAGAACTTTTTCAACAGTGTGATCTGAAAATCAATAACTTACAAAAAGAAGACTCAACAAATTAATCATGTTGGTTCCAATTTGCAGGACAGGAGGTCAAAATACACTGACAACGTAAGCCCGACTCCTTCGCAAGAATCGTTGGTTTCACATCACTCGATAGATCAGCAGGCTGAACAGCCAATATCAACTGAAGCTGGTTCGGAAGCTGACCATACGAGTCCCTTCATGCCCAAGCCCTTCTGCACCTACACAGGTCACACGTCTGACCTCCTCGACGTCTCCTGGTCGAAAAACTACTTCGTCCTCTCCTCGTCAATGGACAAGACAGTCCGTCTGTGGCACCTTTCCCGTAAGGAGTGCCTCTGCTGTTTCCAGCACATCGACTTCGTAACTGCCATAGTGTTCCACCCGCGCGACGACCGGTACTTCTTGTCCGGTTCCCTGGACGGGAAGCTCCGTCTCTGGAATATCCCGGACAAGAAGGTCGCCGTGTGGAACGAGGTCGACAGTCAGACGAAACTCATCACCGCGGCCAACTTCTGTCAGGACGGAAAGTTCGCCGTGGTGGGCACTTACGACGGGAAATGTATATTTTATCTGACCGACCAGCTCAAGTATCACACGGTGATACACGTCAAGTCAACTCGGGGCAAAAATTCGACCGGCCGGAAAATCAGTGGGATCGAGCCCATGCCCGGAGAGGACAAGATTTTAGTCACGTCGAACGACAGTCGGATTCGACTCTACGATTTGCGAGACCTCAACGTGTCCTGCAAGTACAAAGGTTACGTGAACATGAGCAGTCAGATCAAGGCCAGTTTCAGTCCCGATGGACAGTACATCGTGAGCGGCTCGGAGAACCAGTGCATCTACATCTGGAAGACCAATCATGATTATTCCAAATTCTCCAGCGTGAGGAGAGACAGAAACGACTTTTGGGAAGGTATTAAGGCGCACAATGCGGTCGTCACGTGCGCTGTTTTCGCCCCAAATCCTCAGCAAATCATCAAGTATATCGAGGAGGCCAAAGAGGCTTTGGAGGAGAACAAGGATAAACACGAGGAACTCGAGAACGTTGTCCTGGACCCGCTCGTCGAGCAGAGGACTAAAAATTACGCTGGCCACGTGTTGGTCAGCGCTGATTTCAATGGCAACATCAAGGTGTTTCTGAATAAAACGAAGCCAAAGCATAGCTCGCTGCCCGCGTCCGCGCTGACGTAATCGGCGAGCCTTAAATTTGATTGCGCCAGAAATTACCAGGCTTGAAATGAATTGTTGCTTTTTCGATGCAAATTTTTCCAACGGCTTTCGCTCACTTTTTATTTTTTAATCATTGTGTCTTTCTCGTTCCTTTTTATACGAAACGAAAACAAATTTTTACCAATTGTAATCTCTCAGCTGCTAATTTCTGTGCGTAACGAACGTTGTAGATAGAAAATTGCGCGTCTCAACGACGCGGGGCATGAGAGATCGAGGTTCAAATTCATGAGTGTTTACAAACGTTGGAATTTTTATCAAAAGGTTGTGACGTTTCATGACACAGGGTTCATGTTAACTCGGCTTTTTTACCATCTGCGTAATCATTTTAGTCCTTTTTTTTCTAGATGAAGAATGTACGTGATTAAGCAAGTGTATAATGTTGCTTGAGACGTTTTTATTTATTCGCATACGCAAATATTTTATTTATATCATTTCAACTTTTCAAAAGAAAAAATCAATTATATATTTAATTGTACACTAATGAAAAATCGATATTTTGCTTTCATGGCAATTTTTTTTTAAACAAACATTTTATTAACCTCGAGGCTTGAATGTACAATGTAATCAAATGTGAAATTTTAACAAGTCATTTGAAATTATTTTCTATATTTAAGTTTTAGTTTATGCCTCCGTTCCAAGAGACTGTTGAATACCCGTTATTCAAAAAAAGGTTCTCAAATCAGAATTTCGATTTTATAAGTTTTGAAAGGAGTACCGAAGTGAACAATATTGTAAATACCTCGTTGTCTTGTGTGAAACGTTATGTGTACAAGAGATGATTGAAAACTTTTTTTTGTAATGAATTGAACGTCCCAACGTGTAATCGGAGTCGCGATATCTTTTTTTCCATTGACAGATACAATCTTTTTAAGCATTTCGCTATTTTGCTTGACACGCAGCCGCATCAAATTATACATCGCAGTTTTTTAATAGCGCTTTTTAAAACGTCTTTTTTGTAAATAAAAAAATCAAATGGCCATTCTGATTTGGGTACTTGATGTTATTGAAATCAACGTGGATGTAGATCGATATTCTGACGCAAACACAAACGATCATGTGGGGATCGAACATGGATACCAAATTTATCAACATGAATAAATTTGATTCTAATAGTTGATTTCAGTGTTTCATTATATAACAAAACAAGAAAATTCAATCCGAACGAAAAAAGTACCAGTACATTTTTGTAAATAAATCCCGTGTATAAAGTATATACAAATATATGAATATATCAATCAGTTGCATTTTTTCCATTCAATCAAATTTATGTCTACATCTTTTCAACATAAATGTTGTTATTGTTATTATTATTAATGTTATTGTTGTTGGTATCGTTATTTCTATTTTTACGGTTATTATTGTTATACTTATACGTTGAATTGATGTCCATATATGAACACACACAAATAAAAGCATTCAAATCAATGGCTATGCTGGCGCCCTCTGGATGACAATAGTTGAGTCATCCATCTGTAACAATGGAGAAAACATCTCGGTATTCTCAGTGACACTTTTTCGCCCGTTGTTTACAAGTGACGACGAACTTGGTCCCAACAAAATCTTGATTATGCAGACAACGAAAACCCTAACGACACCATTGAAACAAATAATTATGTACAGTAACAGTTACACAGATGTTTAGCTCACGCAATAAGTCATGCACACAAAAATGTTCCAACTTTTTTGCATTGAAAAATGTTTAGTTTGACATGTACGCACTAACGTTGACAATGGTGCATTGTATGTATTGGCATTTGATTGAAAAACGCGGATTATGAATGAAACGCAACGGGAAGTGAACAAAAATGAGCAGCTTAAAGGAAAGGGTTGTTGGTTTCATGAGACAATTGTCCATCAGCAATTTAACAACCGCCGTTGAAAGTATCGGAACAGGCGATGGCCCACATTTACATTCCTCCAGAACTGTTCCTCGGGAGGTCACAGATGGATGCTTTATCATGCGATATCTCAACGGGTAATTTCTTTTAATTATTTGTCATCTTATTTTACTGACAAGGTCAGTTGTTTGTTATTTAGTTAACTTTATTTTTTGCATAGCAACAATAAAATGGACTTTTTGTGCAAACAATAACAAATGATGTTAAAATTTGACAGTTGAAAAGTTTCTTTTTATTCACGTTTTTATTTGTTTCATTACTTTTCATTTCAATCATTCGATATTTCAAATAATGAAAAAATAACTCAAAGAGCTTTCAAATTTGACAATGGGGAACTTTCTCCCTTTTTCTTGTTTTCTTTACTAATACTTTGTTGTTTTACTATTTTTTTAAATTGTTTTTATTCAATTTTTGTTCTGTTAAATCTGATACGTTAGATAACAGCCTTGTTGTTTTGTAATCAAATTTAAAGATTGTAATCAAGTTCAATGTTTGTAATTAAATTTGAACTTTCAAGAGTGGAAGAAAAGCAGAAGGGCCCTGCAGTAGTATGTGGCAGAAAACCAGATGAGTTACCATCGATCACCCTCGAGCCGTTCCAGAATGTTGATGAAATTATCGCGGCCTTCACAGGGCCTGAACATGGCTTGACCAGTGTCAATGTTAAACAAAAACATCTCAGTATCAGCGACCCTGATGTAGATTATATTGACATAATAGATCAGCAATCCGATCAACAGGATACAGGTAATGAACCGTGTCACATAATCTTTTATCTGACGTATAATCTTTTAAATCGTTCAATCAATGTTTTCATGTTGATTGCATGCGATCAAAGGGAGATCTTTCGAACCAATTTATCTTTTCCAATTTGAAAATGAAACCGTTTTAAGTTAACAAAATTGATCAAAATTTATGAAATTAAAAATTTTAATTTCACTTTTTGTAATTGGTGGTCAGACGAAAACAATTTTGATTACATTTGAGACCCGATTGATAAGAGTCAAAAACTAATGCAAGTTTCAATTGTGATGATAAAAAAGTCGTTATCATATCATATGTTACAAATTCCCATTCATGTACTTGTGCAATGATAAAGCCATCATTTACGATTCAATTTTCTTTTCCTGTCTCTATACAATTTAATCTGTGCGACCATCTTTTACCATACGTGTCATTCATCATTTCCAACATAAAAAATTGAACAACCAGTGCACTCGGTATTATTATGTTAAGATTCCCTGAACATTTAGAAAAATCGCATTCAAACTTGTTTAAACTTTTAATGAATAAAAGATGAACGGAAAGGAAGCAGTCATCATTAACATTATTTTTCAATTACATTGTAAATGATTTTCAGAATTTCAAACACGTTTCAATTCTGAAAATTTGCTGACTCTTATTGCTTTTCAAACGTTATTATTACATGAAAAAAAATTATTCGAAAGATCTTCTGTTAAGTTTATTTCTTTTTTAATTTTTTTTTTTTCATCATACCAAAAATGAATAAACGGAATGATAAATGAAATTCTAGTATAAGTGAATATAAACCGTCGCCCCAGGCGAAAAAGGGCCTATTTCAGTTAATGGATACAAAAGGGCCTATTTCAAATTCTCTTAGTTT
>JAAMPD010000944.1:0-33005 GCA_025266255.1 Trissolcus basalis
TTTACTTACACAATGAACTTCCTTTGCAAAGTATTTCACAAATTCGATTGGGCTATTAGTAATTAAACATTGCACATTGTTTGTAAAATTCGCGTTTGGTTTGTAAGTGCACAGCGTGTTCTGACATTTAATTAATAATTTGATCGATCACTCTACTATTATATCTCTGTACTTTATATCTACTTGTGATAACATTTTCTGGTTCAACAAAATCATTACCCTTCTCTCTCTCCCCCTATTTTTTTTTTTTGTTCAGCTTTTATCACGCAATTTTTTTCTACTTGTATGACTTGAAATTGAAATTTTGACATAGCATGGTTGACAATTCGGTGTAAGAAAATTTTTTTCTCATGAAATCATTGATTGACTGATTGAAATTTCTTTTTCGCAGTTTATGGAAAAAATAGCAAGGCCATCAACACGACGATACTCAATCCTCAAGTACACCTTCTCGGGGAAGATGCTGCGTGCATTGCGTATGTCAGGCTCACTCAGTACATAGATAAGTAAGTATTTTTGCAAAAATATTTAAATTTCACCATAATTTTTGTTAGCTTTACTAACAATTTTTTTATTTCACAAACAGACAGGGCGTAGCTCATACCCAACAAAGTGAAGAAAGTCGAATTTGGCACAAAAAGGATAACAAATGGCAAAACGTGCATTATCACCGAAGTACGGTGACAGGACCTTCGCCGTTCGCTTATAATCACAAATAAGAAGGCTATTGAAAAAGACGATTCCCTACCAAACGTGAGGGCAGAAAGAAAAATCCAAGAAATCAGCAGCACCAAAGTTTTCCGCACGACATAAGTCCCCTGATAGCCGAAATCGCATACATTTGTGTGAACTCGATTCAGCATATTTACACTATGGATTGGATTCAATGTATCACCGAATTGTTTACATAATTCTTATACATACTACAAAATTATGATGAATTTGCGGCATTTGCTTTAGTTTTTGAGTTTATGTACCGCGGTCACATGTTTCCGTTTATTATCTTTTTTCTGTCTCTGCATTCTTTTGTGTAGATATTGAGTCTTTGCTTGATTATTTTTGGTAGACATAGTTCTCACCACCTACTAGTGATTACCTTTTTGGTATTTATAATTTTGATTAATTTATCGTGTTGAACATTTTTTGAGAAATAAAATCATAATTTCATAGATGATTTTGAAAGTTTTAAATTAAATTGATTAAGATTGTGTGATTCTTGCGATTAAGTGTATTTGAATTATGTAAATATTCCAGTTCTATGAAGAGCTGGGTAAATGTAAATTTTACGTAGACCCCTTATGTATTGCGTGGTTTTCAGGGTCCACAAACATACAAGCGAACCAACGACCCAGCCCACTTCTTTCATTTACACATTTGGTATCTTCCAAATTCAAATAGATACTTAACTCTTAGAACTTATTTGCCATTACAATATTTTGCGCTGAAAAGTCAGAGGATTAAACTATTTTTAAGTAAAAAGTTTATACATTTTGTTCTAAGAAACGAATACAATTCTAAGAGTGAAGTAAAAAATTGGATCGGAATAACCAAAATGAAAGAGAAAAAAAAGTAGAATAATCTAAAGCGGCTCTCGCATCCAGTACCTGTTTTAGTGTACTTAAATCGGTGCAATCAAAGGACGAGCTGGTAGAGACTTGTATGTATCTGTGCGGTGAGCGTTCTGCAGCTCGCGATCGAGCATGTGAATCTATTTATAGTAACAATTTCGTATTAACATAACTTCGGTTAGTTCAAGCCTTAAAATAAAGTCTCAAAGTTCCAAGACTGCTACTTAACTCATCGCGAAATAAGCGTAAGGCAAAAAAACTTAATCACAAAAAACGGCAACATGAGTCCGAAGTCGTATTTTGTTTCAATCTCTCTATCCTTTGGTGACTGGGTCGCGAAAATGTGCGATGTAAGAAAAGATAATGGAAGAAGGTTGATTTACTAACCCCAAACCAATCGCGTACCGAGTCGCAAACCTGTATAAAAGGAGCTGGCGTTAACTCTCGCTAAAACCAGAATTTGTCGTTGTCAGATCTGCCATTTCCCACGAGTTATAGGTTCCTACAGCGTGCAATGAGATTCAGTTTATGAGATTCCAGTACTTTACCACGGGGACGCGTTATCATATCTGTAGACACTTTTGTTTGTAGAGTCTTATTTGTTTGTCGAAGGTGAAATCCGCGACATCTGACAGCGTCACTCGGTGCGCACAATTTAATCGCTATTCTCCAATCCGAGTATATTTTCGATTTCGGAAAGTGCATATCCACCTAGTCGGGTAGCACGCGTGCATAAACGTTCCAGGGTCCACTTTGACGCTCGTATTACGATCAACATTTCATTCGTAAAAAGCTTTAGTTCGTTCTAGATCTGCTAGGAAAGGCGACCGAACTCACTTGAACAGTTTCTGTAATTGTGATTCACAAACTAATCAAAGAACTAATCCGAGATACAGATAAAGTGAAACTTGAGCAGCTTTTAGAAGACACTCCAGAGTCGTGATGTCGACCATTAAATAAGTCTCAGAAGATTCAAAATTGACGAACAAAGCATAATACCTCCTAAAGCAGACGTCAAAATGGATTAGTACACTTAGAAAGCATTTTAAAAGACATTTGGATGATATTTAGATAATTTGCTGAAGCTGTGAGGTGAAGCCATTAGCAAGATCGCTGGATCTCCAAACTCGCCTTTCCTGGCAGTCTTCCTAATAGTCTTTGTAACTTCTTGGTCTTCAAAGCCAACCCGTGTCGTGATACTGTCGCTTACGGGCGTACACAACATCGCCCGCCAGTTATATCGTCTCAAAATGTCTAACAAGCCTTTTCTACCGCGGAGTTAAACGTTTAAATTAATCCTATTTGTATACTAATTCACGCCAAGACAAACCGCATAACGTGCATCACCACGCGATTCAATAACGACTGATTGGACAGATTAGACATTCGTCTTATCTTTGGAGCTTCGTCCTTGCATTACCATCGGTCAAGGATGCCAAAGTACGAGAGTTTCACTCCGAACCGATCTCATATGATTGGAGGACTATATACATCCTTCTTTTGCTCGGGCAATAAGATGATCGATTGAGAATTTTTTTTTCTTTTTGACTCTTCAACTGGTTTATTGGTTTGCCTTACTAATCGCTTTTCTGCGAACGGATTTAGGTATAGGAGGGGTAAGTATTATCTGATAATTAGGTTTTGGAAAATTAAAAAAAGCATTATAGTAGAAGGTGTTCTAATTTAGAAGCTGCCTAAGATTCTAATTAATTGATATCAGTTTCCAAATGACTAACTCCTAATTGAAGATGATAACGAGTGTTTCATAAAAAAAAAAAAAAAAATCGCAAGCACTTGAGGTATATGGTGATAAGATCTTGCAAACTTGGTTCCATCGAAATCGCCTTCTACTTGTGTGTTAATAACTGACTAAGATTGTTTGTTACAATCGAAGGACAGGTTGGAACTCACCCTGCACGGTGAACTACCAGCAATCAGCGTAATTCAATCCTTTAAAACAGGGTAATCAATGTTGTATGATCAGATATAATCGCTTTCGACAATATCTCTTCGATTGTTACTTTTTGAACTTAAAACTTGACAAATTCGTTCCGTCAACCACTTTGAATCGCTCAATTTTCAGCCTATCAGGCGCTAAATTTGAACCGTATGAAACGGAAAAGCGAATAGTCCGGATCATCGGCCAGATAGCGAGAGAAGGATGGCATGAGTAATCGCACGAAAACAGTTATTCGACTTTCGATAAAGTGCCGCTTGAATACACGTTGAAAGGAAATTGCCGACATACGCATTTCGCAGATACCCTCGGCACCGACTGTGTACAGCCTTTGCGTGCGCACGCGAATTGCTAGGTCTTTATAATTTATTCATTAATGTTCAATCCTTTTTATAAATACACGCATATATATGTATATACATACGCTCGATAAAAAAACTAATTCTTTTAATATAAATATATATAAATAATATAAATACGTCTATACGTGCAAATCATGTACAAGCAAGATTGTATACAGATTGCGCATATAAATCCTGCATATTTAGGTGAACCTATGTACACGCGTCCTCATTATTAGGACGACGAATATGAAAGACCGACAACATAATATAAAAAATTGAAAAAATCCAAAAAAAAAAAAAAGATGAAGAAACGAAACAAGGAGGCAGTTTTAATGATAGAAAGATAGTGAACAAATTCTTCGCGCTCTCTGTCGTATCTCTCTTTATATAATTTAATGTTACATAAGAATAATATGTAAACATAAATACAATATAAATCCTTTGAAAGCATGAAAGATCACTGAAAGGATAATACGAAGCCGCAAATTTTTGGATAGAACAATCGATAGCAATGAGATGAGAGCCGAGAAAGGCGCACGAGGAAGTAGGGAAATAAAAAAAAAAGTATATAGGCAATTACAATTGAATTTTTATCGAATTTACTTCATTAATGCGATGAATCTTTCTACACGTTCGTACATCCTTTACGATTACGATATTTCACATAAATAGCCATAAGAAAGTGTGTGTAAAAGGCGATAGAAGAAGGGGAGGAGAAAGATAGGACAGAACAAACGGAAGGACACATTAGCGACTAAAGTAAAATAATTTAACATCGTATTATTAAATACGTATACAATATTGATAAAAGTTATATTGTTTATTACCTTGAGTTAGGTGGCACGTGATTAGACTGCCTCGAAGCAAGTCAAAGTTCGATTGACCAGCGGCGAATCGCGCGACCATCTCCCATCTGTAACAACGGAAAAGCAGCAACGTAAGATGAAGAAATTACGATAAACATGAATTAAACTCTTAAAATTAGTCATTTCTACTACTCTAATTCGTCGCTTCTACGTGTGATTGTTGTATAAAAAAAACCCAAAACAAATTATTGAAGTTTTTGATTTATTACAATTATTACTGTTATCCTGTCATCATCATTGATTAACGCGGTGCGCGTGCGCACGCGAGAATCCGTTCTGTATTGTGACAGAGAGGGCGCTCGCAGGTGCACACGCGGTTATACATACTCACATATGTATATTATTACTACTACAACTACGATTTTCTCGCCATTAATATATACATATATATAAATATAAATATACGTTACAACGGATGAGAATACTGAACCATTCTATTGTACGATTTTTATTTACCTCGAATGACTAAAGTCGAGCGGAGCGTTGGCAAAAATGACGTTAACACGGCAGAAAACAGCAAGGATATCATCGATGAACGAATTAATTGTCCATTTATTATAATAATGATGATGATATTATTATAAATATATATATATATAAATGAAGACAAATTATAAATATAATTTTTAATCAAGTCGATACAAATCAGTCGCGCCCGAGTCGACCGACCAACTCGTTCAAGTGCGACGTACTTACATACATATTATATATTTATAGTTGTTTCTTGTTATAAGATTTATAATAAGGTGTTTTTCCTGCTAAACCGAGGTCTCGTTGAAAGTTCTATGTAACGCTTTCGTCAAAAGTATTCGGAATTACATTTCAATTAATGAATAACCAATGATACGATGTCGATTTTGCTAAAACGGACAGACTTTCAGGCTGTCGAATTACAATTTTAAGCTTTGTTTATTAGGTTACTTTATGATCGGGTATTATGGGCCACCGGTGAAATTTGATTGCGCGGTTGCTTCGCTTCTTTTTTTTTCCTCCCTGTGGCCCATACTATCATTGACCATTTTTTGCGTTTACATCAAGGTTTTCTTTTCTTTCGTTTCTCAAAGATCGTGTGGAGATTTTGAAACTTTAAGTTTTCACATGTATAAATTTATATATACAACAATTTTTCACTCATAAGTTGATTTACTGTAGACGACGCAAAGATTGATGTTAAATTTAACACAATTTCAAGTTGAACTATATCGAGTTCCGACTCAAAGTTGAGTCAGAGTAATCTTAAAGGATTTTTGAACAAGTAGGGTAGCGTTAAACTTTTGCAAAGTTGTGGTATTAATAAACTTATAGGGGCAATCAATTTCGAGCCATTTAATGCTGCAGGTTATAAAGTATATACACAATTACAGCGGTTATAGATTTTTGCAGTGGCCATTTTGTATTTGCAATTTTAAAAACTTTTTGATCGGTCAATCATGGCGCCGTCTACATTTCAATTTCCACACGGCTTTGCGAACTCGGAACGACGTTACGGTCTCCTTGGTAAAAGTCTCGGTTTTATTATTATCTTTTACTTCGCGTTGCTACCCGGATCGTAGCAAGTGAAATTCGCGTAAAGATTGATAAATGAAGTACTTTTTGTAAGCGCCGTTTCCTTTTCCACAGTTTTTGATATTTTTTTACTTAACCGGAGTATCATTGTAATTTTATCAAAGTTCAGCGCAAATCAGTAGATTTTCGTCTTCCTTGTTTACGACTTGATACGAAAAATATAAAAAAACACACACAAAATCAAAAAATGAAGATTATGAATTATGTATGAAATACGAAAAAAAAAAAAAAAAAATAACGACGAATCGGTCGCCGAGTCTTGCAAGCCGCGATTTGTCGGTTTACATCATATACTTCCAATCAAGTTGCTAATACGAGCGTATAAAAATGTTCGAAATCGTACTGTGGCGTGGCGGCCCGCGTTGAGCAACGTCAAACGAAAATTTTGCCATAAAGCAAAATTGATGAGACTTCGCATTTGATATTCCAGTAGTTTCTCGGCACAAATCCATTTTTATATTGAATGTTGCTTTCAGCGAGATCCGATACGTCGATCTATAGATGATTCAACAAATTAATTCGATTGTTCAAAGTAAAACAAACCAATTTCTCGATTACCGATGCCTTTACAGTCTGCTCCTCCTCAGATACACTTGGAACGACATGTTTTTTTAAATACAACATTGCACGAAAAAATAACTTCGCTAATCGAAAAGAAAAAAATCTTTCTAAGTATCAGAACTTGAATAAAATTTTATAGTATTAACCCACCTGTTCTAGTCAAATAATCTAGTTCTTTTTGTTAATTAATTTCATAATTAATTTAAACCAATTGATTTTCATGCAAATGCAAATTCACGTTCGTTATGAAAATTAACCAAGCAAAGTGTTTTGTTATTATTACAATTCTTTGGCCTAACTGTCCTGTAGTTTTCTTGTTTTACATCTTTGATGAAATTGTCTTACACTTACACACATATGAAAGTTGAATTGTAAATCCATTGTCAAATGTGTCACAATCGTTTGTGATTTATCGAAACGTTGCTAAATTTCGTAACGGGCATCGGAACAATTTATATGTTATATAATTATAGTAATATCACAAAAATTGAAACAATTTCAAAAAGCCCCTCTTAGGGTGTGTTCTCTTTTAAATCTAACAATTAAGAAATCAATCAGATCCAATAATTATTTTGGAAGCAATTGTTTGGACACAAAATTACGTTTAAATCATGAAAATAAACTAAGAAGAAAACAGAACTCAAAAAGTCACCGCGATTCCCTTTCTTGCACAAGTATAGTCGATTAACAGCAAAGAGGATGAAATAAGTAAAAATGTTTCTGTTTTTGCGTTCCCGATTACACGAAACGATATTTTGATGATCAACGAAGAAACGAATTGATTTTAATATATATTTATATTTATTATAAATACGCTATGAAATTGTCAAGATGATAGCTGTACTTCTGACATAAGTTGATGTAATTTTATAAGTAGCAAGACAAAACAATGCCCTTCTATTGATATCGTTGATATTCAGATATTTTAATGTTTTAAGTTTGTAATGTTATTGATAAATATTATACGAAGGAAAAAGAATAATAATTGTTTTTCATTATTTGTCTGTTATTATTCTTTTTCTAAAATATCATCGTAGTAGTCAATAAAATCAATATTCAATGAAACACCGATTTATTTGTTTCATTTCCACTAATGACAAACTCTAAGTATGGATAAGTTTTGCAGGGTAGTTGGAATGAATAAGTGTAATAACTCAAACGGCAATTTTATTTTAATATTTTATTAAAAACAATAATCTTACGTTATACAATATTGGTTCCTATATTGTAAAATCACCCGTATAGAATTCGACAATACCTTTGATTATATTATCAACTTATATGCCAGTTCGTATGAATACATTCGCTATAAATTACACATTCATTGCTAAAATGTAACTAACATTTAACGTAATAGAGCAATCATTTTGCCGATAAAATCTGTTATTTGATTGATTTGATCCAAAGAAAAACATTAACGAATTCGTGAAAAAAATCAAATGAAACAAAATTAATAACTAGTACATGTGGGGTCCCAAAAGTTGAAGAGGCCAAATTGTCATTTCGATGCGAAGCCTTACAACCATGATACAAATTTGTCTAGTTTTTCTATACATAAATATCAGGCTCGAGTATTCAGATTTCTATGATCACTTTGTTCAGAAAGATCACCTTGTTACTATAAATATATAATATTTAAATATCATTTTTCATTTTTGAGAATTTTGACGTAGTAAATGGATCACCTTTGAATGGATGTTGATTTTAGCAAACAATTCATTTTTAGCAATACCAATTTCCTAAAGCATGTCTATTTGAAAACTTTTTTCTTTTTAAGCTAATTATTTGGTGAATTTATTGTCCCAGGTAAGTTTAATTTAGGATTCTAATATATTTAAAGTTTATAGAAATTGAAAAGGGTGTTTAATTTAAATGACAGCAAATTTTTTCCTTTGACGATGATTTTACCTTTTCATTATCCTGGAAATAGTTATAAGAGTTACACCCATCCTCTTTCATTATGATTTCTTCGCGTAAACCTTCCTCGTCCTAAGAACAAAAAATATTTTTTTGTTATTTAGATAATGAATTTTTATAATTTCAATGGCACTTGGCACTACAGTCAGACACTCTTACATGAATGGTTTCATTATAAAAAAAAATCATCATATAGTGAAATAATAATCTTTGAACATAAAAATTATCAGAAATATAATATCAAATAATAATCGTTTTTATTATTCAAGTGTCTGATTGTTGGTCTCATGCATTTATATTACAAAACTGTTATATATAGTAAAAGCTTTATTGCTGTTCGAATGCATAATTAAATTACATTTGTTGTGAAACATTAGTTATCTATCACAATTACATTATAGTTAACGAAAACGTCGAGTTTATTTAAAAAACTATTTTTCTCTTGTAAAATATACAAAAACATTTATTACAATTGTTTTTTTTTTACTATGATAAAATGTCATTATGATTGACGCATTTAGGATGCTAGATGCAAATAACGATGATTCGGTTGATCGAAGACTAATTCTCAACGTGATATAGTATAAAAATTAAAAGCAATGCAATAATCGTATCTACAGTTTAGTACGTGTGAGTGATTCTATTCTCACAGCACCGTGATTTAGATAATATATATCGAGTATTTTTTACTATAAAATCATTTTCAATACATAAAAATATAACAGAATAAAAAAAGAATAAAAATATACAAGCGCTCAATGATAACAAGTCATAATCAGCAGAATTACAGTATTTTGTTAAAAATCAACATAAAAAATCAACATTCAGTCTTTTGGGTTAAATGATTTACAAAAGCAATCGCAGTTGTTCTCAGCAAATAATCTATATAATTCTAAGCTGAATTGATTATTATTATGCGTGATGTACACAATCACATTCTCCGAAACCACAAAATTCACTGTTGAATCATAAATGTTTACTAACTAATTAACAAATGATAACAAGCGTTTTGGTTTTTTTATTTTTGTTGTTTTCCTCGCAAAACCTGCCTTGATGTCAATAATCGGGTGTTAGCAACGAATGGAATTTATTTTCACAATCGCCGGATGGTGCATTCGTTAATTTAGCATTCACTAAAATCTATGAACTTTTTCAAAAAATATCGATCAGTCGGTAAAGATAGGATCCTACCATCTCTTGTAACCAGTTATTTTGTTAATCAATTGTCTGGATGGAACAGCGTGATTGCGAATTGTGCATTTTTCTAGTTATTTACAACCATAAGTTTAGATGCCGAGAGCTGGTTATTGCGTCATAGTATTGGCCGAAGCTTCATTACCTCGTCGAATCTGATTCAGACAGGCCAACATTCGGATCATGAATACGGCAGGTACAGTAATTGTGTCTTTGGTTTCTTCGAGCATCACTGCATTCCTTTTTTTCAACTGAAAATAAAAGTCAATTGGTTACTAGGATTCAAAATTTGTTCGTCATTTAAATAAATTGTATTCAAAATAAAAAAAATTACATCGTCTGCGAATTTTTCATCAAAACTCGGTTTAGAGTTGATGGGAGCCCACAATTTGACATCGTAATCAATCCCAGACGAAGCAAGAATTGGCAGGTAAGGATGCGGCTGCAGACAGTTGACAACATGTTGGTCTGCCTCTAACAGCATACATAATTTTGCGCTCTCACGTTCCCAGATGAAGACATGGCCGCAGTCACTGCCAGACATCACGTAGTTGTTTCCCCAGAAGTTTGCTTCCTTGATCATGGTCCTAAAGAAACTACAGTCAAACGAGGGAAGGCAGAGGCGTAAGTCAAAGTGGATTGGGTTTATTTTAATTGGCCCAGTCCACTTAGAGGCTTTGCTTTGGCACTTGAACATAAGGTGAGTATGGACACTCGGTCTCCAACTTGGTGTTTCCTTGGAGAACCTCCTCGCTTAGTCGTTCGTTATCCATCAATTACGTACATGCTGATGATATCCATGTTAAACGAATTGTATCTATCTTTTATTAAAATTAAAAAATTGAATTATCGTTTCAATTAATTTCAAAGTTTTTCTTTTCATTTTGAGTCTAGATACATTTTCGTTTAACTGTGGATTATTGATATCATTGACAGAACTGGACATATGTTTAATGTGATTTAGTTGCGTAGTTTAACCATTATGTACAAATGAATTGTTATTAATCAAGAACTTACAAAGTTCAAGATTTATTTCAATGATGTGAATTAATTCAATTTCACTTTGTCCAGTCCTAATAGAATCAAATGTAACAATCAGCAAATTCATCCAGTTATCTTAATTTAATTACACGGTTATCTTAGATTTAAGATGATTGTTACTTTTTGTTTTATCAGACTCAAAATTGGAAAAATTACAAGAAAGGTTCTAAAAAATGTCTCATTTTTTCAATAAATCTGATAAATTTGGAAAAAAATCTTTCGTGATTCAATTTATCTTTTTAGTACATGATTGCAAATTTCAATGTTTCTTTAACTTCTGAACAAATGCGTTATTTTTTAGGATATGAAACGGCCAAGTAAGGGGGTATCTTCAAACCTGCATGGATTCTAATATTATTTCACTACAAAAGTGTGGCCAAAAAATAGTCGTTAAATTTATAATTCAAATTTGACCTGATATTTTTCAATTTGAACTTGATATCTGGCCAATAATCATACCTCGCGTTGCGGTGACCCATATATTTCTGTTTGACTCCAAGTTCCGATGAATATGTGTCTTCATTTCTTTCCATTTCGTCAGACATTTCTGCCGAGTTTTCAAGCCTGTGCCAGAATACAAAGTTAGATATCATATTAGCAAGTATGAAAATTTTGAAAAATGACAGTTATTGGATAAAACTGACATATACCTTTCAATGTTTTCGGTATCTTCATTATCACTGTCGTTGTATACATCTTCATCAGTCCCTAAATTAAGTTTCAACATTTAATATTAAAATTATTTTTTTACAATATATGTGATTTTTGGAAAATGTTAATTACTTTCGTATGTTTCACTGTAGTTGTGTTGGTTGTATTTACTCGGCCCTGGATCTAATGGATCATCGGAAAATTCTGAGTCTTCATCATCACTGTGGTGCTCTTCAGTTTCTGTTGACAAAAATATTCATAAATAAATTGAAATTCAAAATAAAATTATGCAAAATAATAAATTTTTGGCAAATATTTACTGTCTTGCGTGCTCGAACGTTGAGTTTTACTAGGACCTGGATCAACTTTTGAATTGCTACTGGAAGGCTCTGAAAATAACGTGTTATACTTATAAGCGGATACCAAGTTCATTACAAATAAAAATGTTGTTTATCTAATTTGTGTCATACCTGGATGATATGTGTCGCGTGTCATTTCATCTGCCATGCCAACCAAAATAGTCGCGCTTGTTGAACTTTTATTGGAGTAAGTTAAGCTAACCGCTGGCTCACTGCCATGTCTGTGAAATACAATAAAAATGTTGAGCGACCAACATTTAATTTACTCATTTAATTCAGTTACATCAATCTTGATCATACTTTTCTAAAAATCCATCTCGCATAGTTGTCAGTTTATCTTGAAGATTTTCCATCATATTTTCACTGTTGTCAGCATCATTTTGAGATATGCTAAGTGAACGAAAAGATTGTATGGACGAAGTTTTTTGTTCTTCAACTTTACTGGATTCTGTTTCCATAGGAACATTTTGAGCAGCACCCCTATCAAAACGTAAAAAAAAAAGTTTCGTCAATATCAAAGTTTGCATTAGTTGATGAATCAAACAAAAGTAAATTTAAACTCACCGGGCCAAATTTTCCATCGTGTCATCATTACTGTTGGATTCTAAAATAAGAAAGAAATCCAAATCGGATCGTAAATAATGAAATATCAATTATAACAACAGGGTTAATTAATTTAGATCTTTTAATATTCACCATTGTGTCCAGTAGTGCTTCCACATTCACTGCTTGATGGTGCTGCAATATATCAAGATTATAATGTATTCATCAAACGTTGATTTAATTCGCTCAAGCCGCACGAACTAATAAATGAGTAACACGCTTACCCGAATAACAATTTTCCTGCGTGACATCATCTGTCATGCCAAGTGAGATCGTGGCATTGGTTGAACTTTTCTCGGAATATGCCAAACTCTTCGTTGGCTCGCTACTATGTCTGTAACATAAATCATCAATCATTTTACACCCCGTCAAAACAGAAGTGCGTTAAACTTCCGATTAGCTTATTTTAAAACTGCATCGTATATAAATAACAGTATATTTTAAAACACTGGTAACTTTGTCGTTTCCTAGATCAACAAGATCAGCTCGGATGCGTGCACGTACTTTTCTAAAAATCCGTCTCTACTACATTCTTGACTAGATTCAGTTTCCATAGGAACATTTTCTTGATTGACCGTTTCGTCTGAATTTTGATCGTTTGTTTCGAAGTTCTCTCCGTTGCTTTCTTCTTGATTCTCAGTGTCATCCACATGCATGTTGCTGATATGGCTGTCACCTAAAGAGAGTTTCAATCATTCGACAATAATTAAAAAACCATTATTGCAATAACAAAAGAACAGTCAGGTTTATAGGCTGGATAAAGGAATACCTGGATCTTGTTCTCTGTCACTTTGTCGCCTGTCTTCCGTCTCCATCTCATTGTTTTGGGTCTCATTATCAGCCCCACTTTCTGGATTTGAGTGAGTTGCTGCTGCATGTTGTTCAATGACGCCCTCTATGCTGTTGCTGAGCTCGCCACCACCATTAAGAGCTGCGCGAGTTGCCGGGTCATTGAGCATTCTGCTGAGGACGTCTGTCATTCGTTGCATTAAAGAGTTGTGAAGAACAGGCCTTGCTTGTGATATTTCTAAAAATAAAATTTTCATCTTACCAAACTTTAAATTGAACATATAATTTTAATCTCTTTGAGTTTGCAAAATTAACTGTACTCTCCGGATACAATTTTCAACGTTACATAATATGTTTTAAATCATTCAATAAAAATATTACCTGAAGCTAATCCTCGGCGACCACCTTCTCTTTCAGGCCTCGCATCTGGACCGGTATCTGACCAGTCACCTCTTAATCTTAGACGCCTAATTGGTTGTGGTGATCTCAGTGGTTGCTTCTTACCTTTACCTTTATTACAAACAACTGACGTACTTAATTGAGTGCTGGCCTGGTCCTAAAAATCATTCGTCGTCAAAGTTACATCAACTCAGTATAAATAAAATTCTGAGATTTAATACAGAAAATAGACAGTTACCTTTACACTAAACAAATAAAGATGATCGCTACTGTAGCTCACTAAAACATCCTGACCATCAGGACTGTAACTCAATGATGTGATTCTGTAAGAATTGCCACCGAATGCAGGCACTGTAAAACTGCAAGTAGGCCTGACAGAAGTTTTATCGTTCCTTCCTATAACGGAGAAGACGATTGTTCAATAATTTAAAAATCAAATAATCGAGTGATGAAATAAGAAGATGAAAAATTACCATCATTAGCAGTTGATAACATTCTTCTGTCATATGTTCTGACAGTACTGTCAGAACATCCGACTGCTATTTGATTTAACATCATAGGATTGATAGATATTGCTGTTACAGCAGATTGACAAAATATAAGAACGTCCTGGAAAAAATTAAAATGGAAATTATTAGTTCAGAATTATATCATCATAATGAATCTTTTTGTAATTTAAAAATTGACAACTAACTTCTCTGCAACTGGGAGCATCACATTTTTCCTTGACCCTTAAGTCGAACAACCTTACAGTTCCATCTTCACCACAGCTTAGAAAATTATGGGGTTCTCCAGCTATGGTCGCGATTTCGTAGGTTGTTCCACTGTGGCAAGTAAATTGACTGTTGTAAGTTTCCGTTTTTCTCATCAGATCTAAAATCAGACGTTGATAATTAAAAGATAAACAAATACTACATTTGATTGTGCTCAAATCATTATTAATGACTGATAATTTCAATTATCAGAGTCACTTCGATTGTTGCTTGTACATGTATTTGATAATAATTAATATAGCATCTATACCTGTATACAAAATAATCCCATCGCCACTGCATGACACTATTCTATGATCACCGCTGTTTGGCAAGAATTTTGCACTAAAAATGTTGGCCCTGTGGCTGGTTCTATAATCTGTCAAGACCTGGAAAAATTGCATTGTGAAATACTACATTTTATGATTTTTCAGACGATGTTTAATAAGTTATACTAATATTTTTCTTTCAAGTTGTATGGACTGAGATACAAATTGTTGGTCATATTTAATGTTCGAAGATGGGTAAATCAAAGGATTGACATATTAAAGTAGCTATTAAGGTGATTTATACATCTACCGAAGGAGACATATATTTTTGCATGGCTCTTATCGTATTTATTTTTATCTTTAGGTTTCAAACAATTTAACAATCATAGCCCTAGATCTGCAGTATGATAAATTTAGATGCAAATTTGTCTACTGATAGCTTTTTATCTCTTGGCAAAGTCAGTATGAAACCCACCTCAATTCAAACCATGTAATGTTTCAAACTAATACTTGAAAATTTAAAGAAAAATGAGCATATTTTGCACAAAAGTATATTTATAGTTATTGTATTATTTAAGATTTTGACGATAGTTTTTTTTTCAATTTCCAATATTCTAGATGAGCATTCTAATAGAAGTGATACGAAGATGCTGAAATTGTATTAATACAGTTTTGTAACAGTAATTAATTATTTTTATATGTAATGATGGATTTATCTGTAACTTGACCAAAAAACAATTTGGCTTATCTACCCAACACAAAGGAAACCTTGATCATATAAAGTATAAAAATAGACAGACTTGTGGCATTTGAATTCAATGCACAAGTTCATTTCGAACCGAGAGTGCAAGGCCGACATTTTCATTAAAAATAAAGTTGCAGGGCTTTTTGGGAAACAAGATTCGGAGAACTTTCTTCAGTTACATTTATTTTTATGCATTCATTTCTCATTTTTTTTTTTTTGCAAAACAGACTTGCTTCACTTTGTCTACAAACCTTTCTTTTCCATTTCACTAAAACTGTTACCTCTTTGAATATATGATAAATTATAAATGAATTCATGTTATATGCAAGTTTAAATCGTTTTTATTGAATGCATTTTGTAATCCAAATATGTATAAAATATGTAGAATGAGAATGTTATCAAAAAAGTAAAATAATAAATAAAAAAATTCTAATGACGCTTCTATATCAATATTTACTATTATACTGTTTCGTTTACTACATATATAGCAATTTAATGACATTTTAATTGCCACGTATGTTATAAGTTGAAATGTAATAATTTCGAAAGGTTTAGAATAACCATTTATGACACATTAACACAACAAAATGTTCAACATTTCTATTCGTTCGTGTATATACATGAACAAAATTCATATTTTCTTTATAACATGATGAAAATTTGATTATAATAAATTCTTATCAAACTTTATAACTATAAAATCAATTAGACAATTCAAACAAAAAGTAAATACTTCCTTTTATATATAGTATCAGTTTTGATGCGATACCTGATAATTATATGCATTTGTCAAAACCAAGTGACGGTCGTCGCTCCCTGATAAAATTAATTCTCCATTATTGTTCCAGCAAATGGAATTCACACAACCATTGTGAACGTACAGGCGCTTTAACAATGCCATGCGTTGTGTCATGTGCAGGTTCGCTGTAAAAATCAGATAAAGATTAATTTTCAGTCATCTGAAGCCTTTAAATGTTCTATAATCAATATTAGAGACAAGAAACTTTAAAAATAATATTACACTCAAAATTTATTTCTGCAAAATGATGCGACATTTAAAAATAAAAAAAGCTCAATCATCAAGACCTAGTTGGGGAAAAATTGTTTCAAATGTTTATTCAAGAAAGAATAGGAATTTAAATTTTGATTGATTGGCATATGAAAAACAAAAGAGCTTGTCAGTGCCGTTGACGTTAATTTGAATGCCTGATGATAAACAAAAAATTTTGTGAGTAATGCGATGCTTACCTTTGGTGCTGGTGTAAAGTTTGAGCCTGGTGGTATCATCGTAAGGCTGGTAAAAGATGTCATGGAAAACGTCAGATTTTTTGCGGTGCATCTTGCGCAGCTGATTGATACAACTGAGTAAAACGGCACATAAAAGGCTCCGACGAGGATTCGACGGTTGTTGCGTCAGGGTCGACGGAAAGGTTATTGAGATGGTACTGCGAGACTACGGAGACGCGCCATTGCACTCCAAAGACTAAAAATAAAGCTGACTCGGGAAAGTTGCGGACGTAACGCACGCGAAAACAACAGCTGAGAGCGTATTTATGTTATCGCGATAAGTTAACGCGCGAGTCAATTGAATGCAACCAGCGCGTTTGCAACACACAACAGTACGAAAATTTTATTCTCGTTCAGCTGGTTTCGGGTTTTCGCTTATTCTCGTGAGCTGTCAACTTTCGCGCTCTTTCACAAGCGATAATTTTTCGTGAATAACAAGCAAGAATTTCGACGCAACTGAAGATTAGTGCAATCAAAAGTCTGAAATTGTCTGCGGAAGATCTCGCGAAAGTGGCGTCAAATTCAAATCGAACACAAATTGCTGCATCGAATATTTATGAACGATGATGTGAAAATTGATTCTAAAAGATTTTTTTTAGATTTAATAAATATTGAATGTTCAACAAATATATTTCTCAATTAAATTATTGATATTGCAAAATTTAATGTAATTACCGACAGAGAATCATTGATTTTATCAGCAGTAAAAATTTATTAAATCCATTTTATTCGCTACCGGCAAGGTAGAATTCAGTTATGAATAATTCGACATTTTCTTCATGTTCAAGTTGCATTTAAGAGATACCGCTGAGTGTATGATTTTAGGAATTTGAGAAACAGTAGAACTTAATCCATTCATCTCCAATGACCCCTTATTTTTCTCTATCAAAAAAGTCATCTATCTATTCTCTCTATGAAAAAAGTTGTTGGTGCCCTTGACTTGCATTTCGCGTAAGATAATTTATTTTTTGACAGGCCGGTTTGTTTACGTTCTCGTTTTAAAAATTTCAAATGTTTTTGACATTTGATAGAAGCCCAATACCTGACATGTGCGCGCGCAGCTCGCTAGAAAATCTGACAAACCAGATGTTACAAATTTTTGTTGTTTTGATTGATATTTAATACACTCGACTCTCGCTTCGTGCACAAAGTTGGGAACGGAGCTTCTTGCTTTGTGCAACATACCCCCTCCACTAGCTGCGCTTAAATTCCAAAATAGAGTGCATCTTATGCGCTTAATCAAATCAAATTGATAATACTGATGAAATTATATATCAACTATTCATCTATTTTTGATAACTATTATTGAAAGAAAAAATACACAACCAAGTAAAAATAACTTAGTTCTATGTTTTTTAGAAAAAAAAAAAAAAAAAAAAAAAAATAACTTTCAAGCTATTAAACAACTATGCTTACAAATTAGATATTTTTTAAATATCCAAAGTTATATATATCACCATTACTTTCCAAGTCATTTGAACTTGATTTTTCATTCGGTATACTTTTAAAAATTTATAAATATTTATGAAATATGTTTCAAAACCTAAATTAAATATTAGAAAAGGTAATAACATGAGGGATGATTTTTAATATTAATTTTATCAATATTTTAATTAAAATTTACAAATTCGAGAAGGAGAGCGCGCAAATGTTGATGGTTTTTAAAATGTTATTATTTTTGACAGACCGGTTCGTTTTTTACGTATTTTTGATATTTCATGTTTTCGAATGTAAATAAATGCATTGAAAAATTAATAGTTTGAAAATTATGATTTAACAATTTGGTATAGTGTGCAAATTTCCTAGTTTAATAAAGTTATGACGTTTTATTATCAGAAAAATTTAATGTTTTAAATTTTTAGTTGAAAAAAGTATACGATTGTTTAATGGAAAAAAATGTCATCAAATTTATATGAACACATTGTCATATGAATTATGTATGAACAAATTAATGTACATTGGAAGATTGGAAAAATTATTATAAAATAATTATCCTGCATTTATTTTGTAATAATTATTCAATTCTTTATTTTCCAAAAATGTATCATGAAGTTAATATGTGAAATATTTTATAAATTTTTGAGAAAAATCTTTTTTTTTCAAGATGTTTAAAAAAATAACTTTCATATTATAGTGTTTTTTTTAAGTGTTATTTTTCAAAATCAGAATTCCTTTTTGTGAAACATCTAATTTGACATAAATTTACTATCAAAAAAGATATTACAGTTGTTATTATCACTAAACATAGTTATAAAATAATTATTGAAAATAAAATGAATTGTAAATTATAGTTGAAGGTCGAGTAGCGAAGTTGGTTCGCTTGGCAGTGACTAGTATTGGATTTCAAGAGAGTCGAACTTCCTAATGTTACGTGCAAACATTTCGGAATTGAGTTCAGGCAGCGTTGCGGCAACGCCTTTGAAATTTACATGAAATTGCTTATTAAATTACTAAGATCTTCGCAATGATTTAACACGCGCGCCGGAGCATTGGTCTTCCAACTTTTAATTTCTCTGCGCCTCTATTAATAAGGGAGAAAGATTATAATATCGGTTATGAACTTGAAACGATTTAGCAAAGGCTACACCCGTTGACACACTATAATTCCGTTGCTTAATTAAACCTATACTTTGATTATGTGAATAAGTAAAATTTTAGTTTGGTGTATCTATGAGGACTTTTTTAGTACTTTTCTAAGTTTGATCAAGACTGACGAGTCAAGTGCAACGAAATTAAAAATAAAAAAAAAAAAACTGACTGCGCAATTTTATGAATATTATGTCTACATGTGACATCACGCTTTTCAGGCACATTTGGTCACACGAGGGTGGACGCAATCTGGATCTGACAACCGCATGTCGCTTTCAAACTACGCGACAGTCGCGCATAAAATATTCCAGATCTCCGTAATTCTGACTGTCTGTGTGTAACAACAAAAATTGACCCCCGCCTCTTAAAAAACTCAAATTTTAAACTTGTTAAATTTGATATTTTATTCCAATTTTGCTTGAGATTTAATTAGTTATTCCAGATAAAAGAAAAATTTTTTAAATGAATTGATTAGATGATTAAACGAACTTACTAAGTGAAGTTCTATCATAATTGTATGTAGCGCCTCTTCGAAATGATCAATGGTAGTACCCCTCCCCATGCACCCTCCAATCACACGTTTTCAAAGTTATAACGTAAAAACTTACGCTACCGCGACATCTGCGCCAACCGCTGTCGCTTGTTCATGATCTTTAAAGACTATCGTAACTTGTATCTAGGGTATTCTATTTCGGTTAGAATATTAAGGGTTACAATAACTATTGGGTGGGACTTGATCATTTCGAAGAGGCGCTACATACAATTATGATAGAACTTCACTTAGTAAGTTCGTTTAATCATCTAATTGTATTTCGCGCCTCTTCTCCATGATCAATGGTAGATATTTAAAGTCCACAAGTTACGGAATTTGAATAGAAATTTTGTAAGAAAATAGACAAACATAAATTTGTTCGATGCCTTTATATAAACTTATTACAACTGATTCTTATACATACAATGGTTATCATTCCAAACTGTTTAATAATGATAAAGCAAAATCGGATCTATTATTCGACAATTGTAAATTATAATGTTTCGCGAATACAGCTGAGTTTTCTGTCCAACACGCGGTCTTACGAATCACATCTAGTGAAACACCTCCTCGAAATGCCGCAGAGGTGGCCGCATGACGTGTCGAATGTGCTGAAAACACTTCGGTGTTAATTCCGCTATTTTTTAACGCTAACTTTATCCATCGGCTGATGGTCTGTCCACACACCGGTGTGTGAGGTTTTCTAACTGCTAAAAAGAGCGTACTAGTCTGGCCACGCAACTCAGCTGTCCGGCGTAAGTATTCTTTTAAAATAGAATAAACACAAATCTTTTGATTTCTATAGAACGCTGGTATAATTAAAATAGGCTGTTTTCTATTCGGCCCTGAAGTCTTTATTAAACTAGGAATCTTTATTTCTATTTTTTCGTCTAGCTCTCTGATGTTTCGGATGTCGATTAATGCTAACGTTTGGCTACGTTGGGCGGTGATAAGGGCTAACAAAGTAACTAACTTTAAGGTTATTGTTAAAAAGTCGCAATCTTCGTTCTTTGGTAAAGATGAAAAATAATTTAATACTTCCGTCGGATCCCATATATCTTCATATTTGGGAGTTGATGGTTTTAAATTAAAGGAGCCTTTCAAGAACCGTTTTATCTCTGGGTTTTCTGCTATCTGTGGACCAGTAATCATCGCAATGGCGGACCTCGCTGAATTTAAGGAACCATAAGAAGCTCCTTTTTCAAATAATTCAGTTAAAAATTCAATGATATTAAGCGTCGAGTCCGAGAAGATGTCAAACCCCTTATCTTTGCAAAAGAACCACCACTTCTTCCAAACCGTATTATATTGTTTGTGAGAACTATCCTTGATAGACGCTAGAATAACGTCTGCAGCTGTATCCGATAATTTTTCTTTTTGCACATCATCCGGAGCAGATTCCTGCCACCAGGGTAAGGCTCCTCCGAAGTGGGTGTCGACTCCTATCAAAGGAAAACAATAAATCTTCATGAGGTTCCAGAATAACTAATTCAGATATTAGTAACGACTTAAACAGGGGGTACCAAGGTTGTGCCGGCCATAGTGGTACCACAACGATTCCCCGAGATCTTTCCCTCTTTATTTTTGTTAAGACGCGCAATAGTATAGCAAATGGAGGAAAAGCGTAGAAGAAATAGTTATTCCATGGAATTGTGAACGCATCAACTAAAATTGCACCTGGATCCGGTAACCAGGATATATATTTGTCACATTTATTGTTTGCTCGGCTAGCAAACAAATCAATTTCGGGTTTACCTAATGATTCAATAACCTTATTGAAAGCTATTGACGATAACGCAAACTCCGTTTCTGGTTTAAGCCTACGCGATTCAAAATCGGCATCGACATTATCTCGAGAAGATATGTATGAAGCAAAAATCCAGATGTTGCGTCGCTCGCACCATCTCCAAATATCTCTTGCCAACTCACTCAGTCCGACAAACTGCACACTGCCCATTCGGTTTATATACGCTATGGCAGTTGTATTGTCAATTCGTAGGAGAATTTGACAATCTCTACGGTCGTTTGCAAAACATCTTAGGCCGTAGAATGCAGCGCAAAGTTCTAGATAGTTTATATCATGCGTAAGATCTTTCTCACTCCAGAAACCGTGTGAAGATTTACCGTTCGACACAATTCCCCAGCCTGAACGTGATGCGTCCGAAAAAATTTCCAGACTGAACACAGACTCTCTGATCGGATTTTTGACAATATCCACATTTTTCATCCACCAATTGAAATCTTCTTCCAAATACGCCGGAATCGACATAGAAGCATCATAGTTCTCTCTGCTTTCTTGTAGCGCTAAAAACCGTTCTCGCTCGAATCTTTTAGTATACAGCCATCCGTATGGGATTGCTGGACACGCTGCAACTAGTACTCCAATAAATTGCGCGAAATTTCTAATCCTACACCTTTTTAACTTCATTATCTTTGTAATGTGATCTTTTAGTTTAATAACCTTTTGATCTGGCAAAGCTACTGACATATCTCTCGAATCGTATATGAAACCCAAATAGCATATTTTCTGACTTGGTTCCAACTGGCTCTTTTTCTCATTAATTACGAAACCTAAAAAAGACAACAATTCTATCGTGCTTTTAATATTCCGCTCACAATCTTCCTGCGAATCGCCAAGTAACAATATGTCATCAAGATATACTATAGATTTATAAGCTTCGGATCTAAGTTTTGAAACTAAGGGTTTCAGGATCTTCGTGAAGACATAAGGTGCCGAACTCAAACCAAAAGGGAGGCATGTGAATTCATATAAAGTACCATTAACATAAAATCTAAGATATTTTCTATCTTCAGATTGGACCGGAATCAAGTAATATGCATCAGTAATGTCTATCGACGCCATAAAACAATCCTTCGACAACAAACGAACGACTGTTTTATGATCCTCTAGTTTGAAATGGTCTGTTTTTACAAATTTATTTAAATCCTTCAGATTTAATACTAATCTGACCCCGCCAGATTGTTTTGGAACTAAAAATACTCTCGAAATAAATTGCCCCGCTACCCTCTCACAAGGCTGGATAACACCTTTATTTAAAAGAGACGAGATTGACTTTTCAATCTCTTTTTGTTCTAACTTAGACCACCTTGTTTCAGCCGGCACTACCTTTTGTACCACCTTGCCGTTAAATGGAATTTTATAACCCCTAACCCATGACAGTATTAAAGGGTCTGCTGTTATAGCTTTCCAGTTACCATAAAAACGTACCAGGCGACCTGCGTAACTCCCTGAAGCCTTTGTCTGATCTTGATCTGTCTTCGTATATTCTTCCCCTGAACTCTCCTTTGACTCTTCTAAGGAACTGTCCAAATGTAGACTACGGGTTGGGGACGGGCGCCGAATAATTTCTAATGTCTCCTCGCGGAGTGGCGTGTAGGAGACCTCTTGCGGCTTGGTGACCTGCGGCCATCCCTTGAAAAACTCGAGCGGTATGTCTTTCCGCCCTGCGACGACTTCCTCATTTGAAATCGCTTGGGCGGAGCTTTCAAGTTTTTTGAAGTCGAGGGCTTTTGTTGTTTTTTAGGGCTGGGTTTTAGGACTTTCAACGGGGCTTCGAGTGCTTTCGCTGATTTTAATTTTTCCTGCAGATCTTTACCGAATAGCAAATCATCCACCTCGGTCTTGGAAAGCATGTCCTTAGCTCCGGCGTTGACATTCGCTATTACTAGGCTCCGACGAATCACAGATTCATCTCGTTGAATGTCAGCCAACAGTCTCGCCGCATCACTAACGTAACTCAAGAGAGACTTGTCCTTCGACTTCAGAAGTACCGCTGTAACTTTCGCCATTGCCGCTAAGGCAGCTGCAACCTTAGCTTGTTTTGCTAGGATGCGATCATCCCTCATCTTATTAGCGTCGCTAAGCACAGACTGAATCTCCGGATTCAATTTTGGTGGATCGAACGATGCGCAGTTTTCTGGCACAGGGTACTTCTTGATCAGCTCAACCCTGGTTTCCTTCGGTAATCCGTGTCGCACTATATCCAGCCACCTGTCAGCTATATCTTGGTGTAGTGGACTGTCCAATTTCTTGACCTCTGCTAATCGACTGCCAATCAGCTCAAGAATATCATCTTCTTCTCTAGAACTTCTTCCAGTACCTTTAGTCGTTTCCATAACTCTTTGTTTTCCTCCTCCTGCTTGTTCCTCTTCCGCTTCGAACCCATCTTACAAAATTTCTTACTCGTGTGAATTGTAAGGCACACAAAAAAGGAATGAACAAGCGACAGCGGTTGGCGCAGATGTCGCGGTAGCGTAAGTTTTTACGTTATAACTTTGAAAACGTGTGATTGGAGGGTGCATGGGGAGGGGTACTACCATTGATCATGGAGAAGAGGCGCGAAATACAATTATAAATTTATGAGAATAAATAAAAATAAATAAAATTTTGAAATGCAAACGAAATACGTTTGTACGAGACATAACTTTTGACTCTTATTCTTAGGTGTTTTGCATCTAAGAAAGTTTGTTATGATTGCGATTCGTCTCTTGTTTTGCAGCGTGCTGGTGTTAACTTTTGAGGGTTGAAACTTGGTCAAACTAAAACCTTTGAAAGCCAAAGCTTACATTCAGAATTCATAATTTTGATCAAACACATCATAAAAGAGTGTCGGTGGATATCGTATATCCCGGTAACATGTTTGGATTCAGTTTTTTTCACAGCCCTGGCTCGGTTAAGCCGAAGAGAGCGCGCGAGAGCCTTCTTGCTTAAGTCCCGAAGACTCCTCGGTGCAGAACTAAAAAGGGTTTCCACCTCCGGTTCTACTTTCGGCTAAGCCGATATGCATTCATTATAATAAGAAATGGAAGCGCCGAGTGAAAAGTTTGAGCGCGCCTCGGCTTATCAACTTTCACAGAATTTTATATTATTTAAGAGAATTCTTTCTGTCTTCTCATCACTTCGTCTTTTTCTTTATACGTGTGTTTTTTGTTATTCACGTTTTTCATTTTCACTGTCCCTCTTGTTCCAACACTTTTAACTCGCACCCCTCGGCGTTTCGCCCCCTTTTTATTTTTCTCTGACTCGGTGAGAGTCTCCACGCGAAACGCTCTGTCGCTGGAAAAGTTGCGGGCAAAGTTTGTTCTTCGATGATGTAAAGGCGAAGGTGCATGGCATTCGAAGTTTCTCAAATGTCATTAGCATATTTATTTGTCGTTCAAAGTAGTTTATTCACGCACTGACGAGCATTATAGCTCCATTTTCCGCGTTCTGCTATCCTCCGATTTCAACTTCCCGTTCAAAAATCAAGATACCAGAATAATCTATCATTTAGATTTCGCCCAGTGAATAAAGTAATTTACGCCCTGTTCAGCTGCCATTAAGCTTAAGTTATTTCTATTCATTGGTCTCGACTTTTCCCTTAATGATTTTAATACTTGCTCTTTAACTGAATTATCGTCAAATTGATGTTTTGATATAATATTTGTCACGATATATTTCACTCTGTCTCTTTTTTATATATTGATTGATATACTGATGAATTCTTTTTTACAATTGTTTCATTGCAAATAATCCAACGTAGGTAGAATGAAAAAATTCTAAGCTTTGAAACTGTTCAAATTAGTTAAGTTTTTTTTTTAAATATATAATTTGAATGAAATAAATTTAATCGTTATTGAAAAAATTTCAACTTTTTCTATTTGAATTTGAAGTTTAAATTTTAAAATGTTCAACGTCGATGGCCTGAAGCCATTGTTGAAGCCCCGTTAAAATTTGCAAATGGAAAAAACTGATGCGCGAGTGAATTTTGCTTTTCCAGCTTGTAATAACATTTTGATTAACACCTGAGTGAGCAAATTACATCTAAAGCGAAACAGCCTCAGGTGAAATTATATCTATCCGACATTTAGTTCAAACGAAAAATACAACTGAAATAATAATTTCTCGAAATTGAATAAATAAATTTGTTTTTATGTTGTGAAACATGATTTTTGATAAAAAAATAGTTTTTTTCAAATAGATTTATTATTCTTAAAGTGCTTTTAGGAAATGTAAAAAATTATAAAATCAAAAATAAAATGTTATCAATTGAATGTTTGTGCTAACATGCTATATGACAGATTGATTAAGCAAGCTGTTAGTGGTTCTATTGATTGACCGCAATTGAACTGTGCTATAACGTTAAAACAATATGCAGAGCCAGAAGCTCGCAGGGTGAGCGATCGTTTTGTGCATCAGCAGTGTTTTCCTTATACCTTGTTAATTTTGAATAAGCTTCGTGTCAAGCCTGGAACGTGGATGCTCTCGCCGGTTATTTTTGCGATTCCACGTCGATGGACGCAACAGGCAGCTTTTCTCACATACACGCTCCAAGTGTTATCGCTGGGCTAAACCTGCCTCGCGCATGGATATAAACGAGCCGCGCCGCACACATATCCGCGCATTGAAATAATACTCATGGGTTTCTAGATATTTATGCGCATAGATATCGTACTGCTGTGATAGGCGAGTGTAGCGTAAACAGCCACGTCGCCCTCGGACCAATAATATAAGTTTCCTTCGCTACTTGCGAAAACAAGAAGGACGCTTACTGCTGTTCGGGAAACATCTTCTCTTTTTTATTCCAGGAACGGCATTTTTTTATTTCGCAAAGATACATACTACCAGTCCACATCGACCATTTTTGAGTTTATCTTGTATTTTATTAGTTTCGGTCGAAGTTTATTGCAAAGAGTCTATTGTTTATGACAATGGTCGATGGTAAAATTATTTTGAAACCTGTTGAGAAAATGAACAAATGAAAAACTAGGATAACAATACGTTATGAATATTTTCCTCTAGGGCTCATTTTTATCAAAATGTTTAGTGTAACCAAATTCTGGAATTCAAAAATTGTGTAACACTTTTTTCCTTTCTCTTTCAGGCGACTGAGTTTATTGTCCAGTGGAGTAGTTTTCTCAGAGATCTCCTGTGCAAACAGTCAGTTCAGATTCTTATTTTATGTATAATACATGTTACTGGAGATTAGAAATGGTGAACCATTGATTTGATATCTTAGAATATGCTTTTCAAAGTAGACCACGTCTTGAGAAAGGGTGGAATTCGCTCTTCCGGAAGAGAAGCTTGCTCGCTGGTGAACTTGACGTCATATTTTATTGCTTCTTATATCAGCGGTCTACTTTGGTCGTTGCGTTATACATTTCATTTGACATGGTAAATTATAATGACGTGATTTTGCAGAGTCGATCGCCGAGACACGGCAAACTCATTTTTAGATCATTTAAAGATGAAGAAAAAGTAAATCTCACGTATTTCATGAATTAAACATGGAATGTACTGATGGAGGACTTTATAATCGCGATGATAGAAGTCATAACCCAATATAAAAAAATTCGCGATGATATGAATAAATTATATAGTGTTACGTCCGAAGAAATAACAGAGGTTAGATTTTTGTAGAAAAACACTATCAATTCAGATGAGAAGGTTGGCAATCAAAGAAACATTTAAATTTGTTTATCAATATTTATTTTCTCTTAAGTTAACAAAAATAGAATTAATGAAGAGCTTGAATTATGTTAAATTCGAAGAAATAGTATATAAACAAATAAATTCTTACGAAAATCTTAAAATTTCTAGAGATTTTTATAAAAAGAAATTTCGCACAGAATCGTTCGAGCAAGGACTGGCTCATCTCTGACGCGAGATTCACTTGGGTTTTGTTTTACTTTATTTAATTCTTAGTTTCCACTAAATTAAAAATTCTTGTGTACTTGCTGCTGAACTATTTAAGGACAGCCGGACATCAAGTTTGTCTTTTTTGCTGTTGAACAATTTGTGAATTGAAACAAATTGGGGAACAGATTCAAGACGTGAGTTTACTGGATTGACTGGAAGAAAAGACTGATTTGTCTATGCAGATGACACTCTATTATTCATTGAGGAACAATTCTCAATCTCGATCATCTAATGTGAAACAAAAAGATATGAAATTGTTTATACATAGATGAGGATAAAGAGCGACAGTGTCTGGTCAAGTACAGAAAACGAATACTTGAAAACTTGATCAATTGGAGAAAAATTTTAAAAAATGCCTCGAAAACATTAAACTTATCTTTTTCCCAATTCCAATCCGAAAAATCAATATAAGAAAATTTTGGCCTTCTTTAGAACTAATTTTTAAAAATTCAAGTGGATAGTAAATATCACTTGTACTTGGCCATATTTTTCAATTACTTTAGCTTTACTCCAGTTGTATTTCATAAATGATAAATGTACCTGATGTAGTAATTGCGGTAAAGTTGTAACAAGCAGACTCACATAATGTCACTTCATTACTGGACTTCGATGCTATCTTGTTGCCTGTAACAGACGGTTCAGATCATTTCAATGAGGATTTCTGATGCAATCTTCAAGTCAGTGCATTGGATAAGCTCTTCTATGGAAGCTGAGAAAAACCGTTTGATTTTCGTAGATTTGACCTTCTTCAATATCTGAGCAAAAATATGGACAAAGTGAGCTACACATCAATTCTTATGTGACACTCTAGGATATGGTCTTTCCATGGTTTGTTTCCAGCGGCGGTTAGAGGCGACGGTTGCTGCGGCTACGGCCGCTGAGCTTCAGCTCCTTCGGCTGGTGCGGCACGTCCGGGAAATTGGGGCATACTCGGGTTGCCCCGCAAGTGGCTGTGCGGGCACAAAATTAAAAAAAATAGAAGGCCCTCCAACCTCCCCCGCCAGTTTCCATCATATGTTTACCTGCGGTCAAGGCCGGTTCTTTTCCTTTAACCGGCCTTTGCTCGGCGGCCGGCATCCTCTGAGTCCTGGTAGTTTTCTTCTTCTCCTCGCTGTCTTCCATCAGATCGGCAGTTGCTGTGCGGGCACAGTCACCCGGCAAGGGATGAACTCTGACCCGTGGTAGGGGCAGCAACCCTTGGTGTAGCCCAAGCGGTAACACCAAGTGCAGTATCGCCGTCTGTCCTGCTGGGTCTTGACGACAACTTGGTGAGGCAGACAGTAGATACTCTGCCTCGCTGGGGCGGCCGCTGGTACGGCTCGGCGAGTTCGTCGCGAACACGTCCTCTTCCAGTTCCTTGACCTCAAAACGAGGGCAGGTGTTGGCCCCTCAGAATTGGCAGCTAAAACTTCGATGGCGAGCACCTCCTCAGCTGGCTCCCTGAGGTCGATGGAGGGTGATAGTAGAATTAGGCCTCTGCGGTTGTTAACGGCACAGCCCAGGGGACGTCCTCGATCTCCTCCATCCCCTTGCCGACGATAACCCGGTCAGGCTGACCAGTCGTGGTGGTTCGTCGTCGGGTCCAGTTGATCAGGGTGGGGAGGTAGGAACTCCAACGGCTCCCCCGGGAACGTGACATAGTCGGGGCAGCGGAACCCGACGAAGTGGTCGCCTTTCCAACGATCTTGCATCGGGAATGGCAAGCCGCTGATCAAGGACCGCTGGCTGGTTCGGAAGGAACGGACATAGTCCACCTTCTTCAACACCTCTAGGTCAGCATCATCCAGCAGGCTGCGGGCCAGAGCGAAGAAGTTTCTTAGGTGGCGCTGTTGGAAATACTCCGCTGGGGACGACGGATAGTGATGGGCACGTGGTGTCGGCGGAGAGGGGGAATTCTCTGGGCCGGCCCCTTCTTCGCTTCGCTGGTGCTGGCGCTCCGAGCTAGAGCTTCGGCTGTTGGATGGCTGGCGAGGGAGCTGGCGTCTGCCCCCGTGGATGACCTAATTGGTATCATCGGGTATCACCCGATGTCCCTTCCGGTAAATCCTCAAATTTGAAGGATCTTTGCGAACTAAAGCGCGAGTAAGAGAAGAACAACAATGGTTATCAAGCAGTTCAAGAGATCAAGACAAAATTTATGATTATTATTTTTAGTCAAACGACACTAGTATGATGCATAGTTCGTCATTGTAGATACAACTAACACTTCTTTCTTTACAATTAATGTCAAAACATTTTTACATTATGAAACATATTGATGCGCCAATGTTGACATCAAACGGTCTAGGTATAATCAACGTTCTCCCAACATTGGGCTGATCTCCATGGGCTATATATATTTTTTTAAGGAAAATTATGTATCACAACTCTAAAGGTTTGAAAAGTACAGAAATAGATAGAGAGCCTTAACATGAGGATATGCGTTGATAAGTTGACAAAGACAAACATGTTTGCCTAAAAATCATTTCTATGATGAGTAAAGATTGCATAGTATTGTTTTGGTTTTGATATTCAGCTTCTAAATATAATCTGTAGTGTTTTTACTTGTTTTTTCAAATGGATTTTCGTAGATTTAACCTATTATGGAAGGCTATTGCTTAGGGATTACCACCGGATCAATGATTAAAGCTATGCCTCATCTCGGCATCGAATGCCAGATTATTTTTTGATTATTCGGTGCACCGGAAGTACGATGGTACACTTTCTTCTTGGTGCATGCATTGGTCCACGTCATTATAGATAATACGAATAAAAAGTATTGCTGTATATCATAGAATGTTCAATTTTTTTATACACTTCTTACAAAAACCGTTGAAAGATCTTCTACTAACAATAATGAAAAACATGAAAATTATACAACGTCTATTTTTAAATAATAAATTATTTTCGCTATAGTGCATGATTTTTATACTATCTCGTCTAAATTTAAATTAGTTTTACAATTTATCAATATTGGTTCATTTGTTCCGAATTTCTCATTCATGAATATCCCTGTTATACAAAAAGCTTGATAATGACAAATAGGAAGTCAAGTAAGTTTCCTGTATCGTAAGATAATTGTTAAATTCATCACGTATTTTTTGGTGATTGTGTATCGTCAACGTTACCAATTCAGGTTCGGATTTTTCTGATGAGACTTGTCAATCATCATGATCCAATTGATGTTTTTTTTCATAACGGCTATCGTGAGGGATTTTGGCTCAGGAAATATTCTATACAGGCAAAAGCAAAAAGGGAGCGATGGAATATACGTAGTAAGCAACACCAGGGGAAAATCGTAAGGGTGATTTTGAAGGTTTCGGGGTTGTTTGCAAGGTGAAAGACATTCGTTGATCCTCGCTTGATGTGATATCTTATCCCAAGGGATCTTCGATCAATCCATCACTCTTGCATGCAAGTCGCGACGATGCAAGACGATGTCGCGCGGTGTTTGCGAGGTACCAACACATATCAGATGCTTTATCAGTCAGGATGGGCGTTATGTACTCACTGAGAATTTCATATGCTCATAAAATTTTTTATAAACTTACTTCTAACTTACAAATAAATGTTTTTGTGTGATAACTTTTTCTTCATATTTTTTTGTTTTGTTGTTACAAAATCAGTGTAGGATTTTGCCAAAGTCTACAGTACCCTACATCGAAGCAGTGACGAAAAATTGCACTTTGCATCGCGGTGGACTCTGAAAAAGTGCAATAAAATCAATTGCTTTGAACATTTACAAAATGTGCGCCGGTTAGAGAGCACTCTCAACTTGACGGTTACACGGGGAATATTATACTGGCGAATGACGAAAATAAAAAATCTCGCGGATATATAGCAATGAAAGTGGCAATGGTGTAAAAAAAAAGAGTACAGAGTATCGGGTAGAGACCATGAAATTGAATATGTATTACTTCGTCATATGGTAACTAAGTGTATTTCGCGTCCGACGAAAATGGGCGTCGGTGCGTCTGTAGTGGAGCTTTTAAAAGCTCACAAAAGCTCATGAAGTATATACACGTCCGTTCCGGGAGCCTCTTTCCACGACCCCCAAAGCAATATATCGATGTTTAGCAACCAATAAACGGATCCCTCAAAGAGGGCTTTTACGGAAAAAGCGGTGCTTTGCAGCCTGTATACGTTTCGCGTGTGTATCAGCAGCAGCGTATATAGTCATACTGCACACAATATATAAAAATATACAGGTTGGGCATACATCAACGGTGCCAACCGAACCACGGCGCTTTTATGGCGCAAAGTAAACGCATTTATAGAGTCGTTTCTCGCTCGCTTCGCGATCTACGGCGCGGGCATACGAACGCCCGTTTAACGCCACTTTTATGATAATTTTATCAATAGCCTAGCAGTTCGTCGTTACACGTTAACGTTCCTCTTTCGTCCTGTCCTCATCCGCTTGCCGTAATAATGTTCGTCCTCACCTTTGATGTAATGCTGTACTCTTGTGTCGAAAGCGTTATTGCTGCGCGTTACCTTCCTAAAATTACCTTTTTATATTCCGTTAGATTTCATCTTTTTAATCGGAACAGCTTTTGAATGCGTCTTCATGAGTTAGTAAAAAAATTTAATGTACAGCACACTTTTTCTCAGTGTTTTTAAAAATTTTGAATCTGAGCATTTACCATAAATATATGTATAAACCATTACTTTTGAAAAAATAAACGTAACAGTGAACTAAAAATTAAGAATATAAATTAAAGTTGAATATATTTTATAAATATACAATGTGGAACATTATTGATTGTAAAAAAAAATTTCTAAAATGAAAAAAAAAAAAAACAAATAAATTGCAGTAATCCTCAAATCCTTGGTATCGTAAAAAATTAATACGCACATTACCACGTCAATCGCAGAACCTTGCTCACATTTTTCCGGTACTCGAGGTTGGTGAAAAGTTATGGGTCCTAAAGTGCGACAGTTTCTTTTTTCTCGCATTAGCTTCAGACGTTGCGGTATGTTCCTTGAAGAGACCCTTCCAAAACGTTCCATAAAATTATTTTCGATCTCTTGTACAATCGTTAAAAGATAAACGAGTCATTCAGAATATTTTATTTCAATAGTCCTGCCCATCTTTATGTGGTGACAATCAGTTTTTGGTTCAAATATCTGATTCGTACTTAGTCTAATCAACAAAAACTTGAAAAATAAAGCAAAAAAACAAATATTGACAAATTAATGTATACACTTCAACAAAAACATTATTTATTTTTTTATATTTATAAATTACTAATCTTCAAAAGAATGTCGGATTCTTGAAATAATCACAGATGATTATTATTAAAAAAAAAAAAAAAAAAAAAAAAAAAAAAAATTCACT
>JAAMPD010000945.1:0-32975 GCA_025266255.1 Trissolcus basalis
ATGGAAGTGGTATGATTTGGTGGCGTGTGCAAAAAGGGTACGTGACTATTCTATGGGAATTTGTATAGTTGTCAATGCCCGGATGTTAGTATTATTTGAAGATTGAAATAATGACAGTATTGATTAGCCAATACTGTCATCAAGCTATAGATGAATTTATAGAAATCGTTATGCTGGGGCATAACATAATAGCTCGACATATTTCATTAGACTACCTCTCAAGCAAAACTGCCAATTTTTACATTAGCGTCATAGTTACATTTTAAGCTTCCCTGTTTAAAAAACTTGAAAGATTATCTTCTTCTTTGAATCTTTACTTTGTTAAATCAAATTGAAAAATGTATATTTCTTCGTTACTTGTTAATCTTTGTTTTTGAACATTCTTTCAAGTATACATGGAGAGAAATGAAACGGGGGTTCCGGGGGTTAGCGTCGTTTTACCGTAATGGAATATATGGTATGCGGAACGATAAAAACAAGTGACATATACGTTCAACACAAACGTAAAAGTAATTTTCAAACGATTGGAAACTTTGAAATTTATTGAAATAAAATATGTAAACGAATAAATTCACAGCAAATATTCGATCAAATGAGCAATTCCTTTGTTGTTTCCAACTTTTGGCTATAATTTTTTACTTAAAATTTAATTTAAAACAATTTTCATTTACACAATTCCAAATTTTTCGATCTTTTTAAAGTTTCGTTTCATATTTTGTTTTGTACAACGGTAAAACGAAAGCTAAGTAAATTTTACTCTTTTTCCACTCAATTGTATGATGGTAATATGAATTACGATAAAGTACTTAATTATTTCAATTTGAGTCTCAAGCTCTGGCTTCCTTCGAGCGCAGTTGCTTAAACCCTGTCGAGCTGTTCCACCAAAAATTGATATTGAAATAATACAATTTTGTGCGTACTTGACAAAAATTTTTATTCAAATAATAATGATGATTTTGGCCTCAACGATTTCATATCAGCTTACTCAGTTGTTCGAATAAAAAACTGAATGGATTAAAATTCAAAATTTCTCAAAACTTCCCGAATCCTCCTAGAGCGTTCTCCAAAATAACGAAACTATTGAAAAATTTGATTTGATATTGAATTTTCATAAACAAATATGTTCGAGTTGAAAATTATCTTTTATTCAATAATCTATTATTATTTTTTATTTTTGTCATTTTTTTACCCATCAAATTAACGAAAATACTAAGAAATTTGTTCAAAAATTTGATGCATGTATTTAAAAAATTCGTTCCATTTCAAATGTATGTTTTCTTCATCTGTGTAATGATTGAATTAAAATATTATAATATTGGAATATTTCAGCAGGGATACAATAAATGTCATATTTTTGTTCGATATATTTAACACGCCGCCTCAAAAAATGTGCGATTGTAATAATCAAGAAGTTAAATCATATGAAACAACCAATTTCGTGTAGATTTTTTGACTGCAAATTTGTATTTTAAGAAGCCAGTATATGGTGTTGTAAGTACATAGGTGAGAAGGAAAATCCGCGTACGTGTTTATTGAGCAGTGAATTTGGTACGTGTCTCCTGCGGAGAGGAGTTTTCTCAGATGTGATCTCGCACGACTACAAATATACTTCTTCCAAGTTGCTGTAGTGTCTCTGGAAATAAGATTACAAGGAATGAAATTGAACACAATCAATGGACTTCTAATCACGTTTGTGTCAGTTAAATACAACTTGGATTGAAGGTTTAACACATTTCATCGCCGTTGGTTTTCTTTTGAATTATCTGGATCCAATTCTAAATATGATGCTTCAGTTGTTAACTTTATATAATTATGCAATTTAGTCGAGGTCTAAAATTATATTTCGGATAGTATTTTTGAATGGATACTGTTCACGGTATTACATTACTACACTCTACGTATATAGCGATATACTTTAGTATTGGATAGAGTAAGTGAATCCTTTGAGTAATTAACCATAACTGTCCGTACAAACTCTCCATGGGTGGATATAGATAGACAACTTTGTTTGGTATATAGTGGTGTAGTAAATTTATTCAATATTGCACTTTAATTACAAAATTAAATTCAAATCTCGTTTTATACTGCTTATATTTATATGACAAAACTGTTTAAGCCAAAATCTATTTTAATTATCTCTAATTCTAAACCAGATCCTTCTCACCCTTATATGGTGCTATTCATTAATAGTCAAATGGGTTTTGAACGTGGAGATGAAAATTTACCATTGCAGGACAAATTTAACACCGCGGGAAAAATTTTAATACCAAGTGGGGATAAATTCAATATATATTATATCGACAGTGCTAAAAATTGTAACTATTAGAATCAAAATACTTACCCAAATTCAAAGAGTGATTATTAAAAGTGTATACATCTAATGTTTATGACAAAATATATTTTTAGGATACGTGAATATCAATTGTTGTTATAAACAATGAGTTGTCAATAATTTGATTAGACAAAAAATTTTTTTAACTACTTTACGGTTATCACGATTTCTTTCTTTTTGATACGATGACACGATTCTTTTGATAAAAATAAAAATTTCAAAGTGGTACTGAGAAAGGATGAATAAAGTGAAGCACTACAATAACGATGTTTGGATTTCCACTTTATTTTGTTTATAACTTCGTCATGAATTACAGATTCAACAAAGTCTTTATTGAAGTGCCTCCGTGAATGTATTTTGAAGTAACCCTGGAAATTTGAAAAAATCGGTCTAGTAGATCTCGAGAAAAGTTGACAACCGCAGCTAAAAACATTGTTTTGAGTGATTAAAGTTTCGGTATGCACTTATAGTGCGGATATTTTTTGATATTCAATATTTATTTGTTTGTAAAATAATTCAAAATTCAATCTGAGAATTTAACAGGCCATTCCTAAAATATTGTTGATTACGAAAAAACAAAAAATATCAGATTTCTGGAACCATCCAACTGTATATATTTCCTCTTGAACAACAATTGAATATTGTTAAGATAAATTAAAGCCAACGATGAAAGTTATTTTGTGATACATATTAAATGTATCCCCTCGGGCTTAAGTTTGTATCCCTATGGTGTTAAATTTAATTTTTCAAATTTATCATCAGAGAATAGCACCCAAGTTTGTGTAGTGAAAGGTAGGCCTAAAACTTTCTTCTTGTACATACATGCATTGTTACATAATATACATTGCACAAATTCAAAAAAAGGATACAAAATAAAGCTGCATTTTTAATTATAAACCTTATATATAATCAATATCTGAATTGATATTTTATAGCCGATCAACTCGTTTCAAAGAAAATTAACAAAAAAGCGTAAAAATATCTTTCCGAACATTTAATAATTACAACATCTAGTTAACATCCTTCTTCTTGAAGATCTTCACTTCACCAGTTATAAAGTACATTGTAAGAAATCTTTCCGAGCTATCAAGTTTCCATCTTAATGAGCTAATTTACACTTCAACCACCATCGCATCATCTTTTTCATAATTTCAATCTCAATTTCTTCCGCTGCTTTTTTCATTGACATAGACTAAAAAAAGAAATAATTCCACGAAGAGATGAGAAGGGAGTTAAAAAAAACAAAGAAAAGATTTCTAGTCATGAGTCCGCGATAAGGTGCGATAATTCAAGTGATCGAGAGATGACTAACTTCCTGACAGTATATTACGACACTGGTCGGTGAGCGATCATGCGAGTTTTGTATCGCTCGCGCCGGTTGGCCGTGTAATGGGCTTTAATGACTGCGGCGCCAAACCGATTTGGCAGGTACAAAATGTGTGAGTGAAAAGATCGCGAGGAAGGGCGAGCCAAGTGGCGTGAGTTTCGCGCATGCGCACAACCGCCGGCTTTCAAAGTTAACTGCCGCCAAAATCTCGAGCAGTTCAGTTGCATAGCGTCGACGGCACGCACGAATCAAGAGCATAAGAATACTTGTTCGGAAAAAAAAAAAAAAAAAACGGAACCGGCAAGGTAACTTACGTTGACACTCGCACAAATTTTACGCGTAGTGAATTTTCTTGCGGATAATGAAAAGGAGGCCGATGGAGAAACGATTGTCTTGGATCGCTCTGCTGTTCACTGCTTTTTATTCACGTAAGTGTCCTTGTTTATTTGCATTTTTTTGCAATTGAAATTAAGAAATCGCAAATTTTGTTAAAATGGAATTAAACCACAAAAGTTCCTGAAACGGCGAGCAACCTGTTATTAAAGACTATTTTTGATGAATGAGGAGAAAATGAATTTCCGTTTAATACAATTGTACAATTGTCGTTGAAATTAGATCTAAACTTTAGCAAACTTGCAACCACCGCTGATTAGCGTTCAAGTTAAGAATTTAGCGGACATTTCAGTTATGGACGAAACTATGATCAACAATTTATCTCGCTTTTCCGCAAGGCAACTCGCTAAGAAAACAAATCAATTAAGTGCTTCTTAATCATGCATGCATCGCAGCTAAACAAAATTGCCGATCAATTGAAAAAAGGAACAAAAAAACCGACAAATAAAAGTAAAACAATAGACAAGAGATATGTTATATGATTTGCAGATAATTATGTTTTTGCGATCATTTGAAGCAATTTGAATGGACAAATCGGTTTGGTAAATAAACAACAAAAGGCGTGGTTACGCGAAACATTTATAACTTGACGAAACAAGTTGTTTACCGTGGGGCTTTGAGTAGATTGCCGAAAAACACTGGCCTACTTTTTTTGACGCGAGATTCCGCGTCGGATGCACAGTTCCTTTCTGATTTGACAAAGTATAAAATCCGAGCGATTCGCCGCAACATTATTAATGTCATTATCCACCGTCTGTGTAACAAAATAATCCTCAAAACATATTTCTCGTCTGTAATATCCTGTGAAAGAAGAAAAAATAGATCCTGTATATACATAGCGGGTACAAAAGTGAAATTAAAATATCCCTGAATAAAAAAGGGATGGAAATTTATGCTCAAAGAGCTAATTTTTTTCCAACAGAGGAAGGACGTTAAAAATTTACATAAAAAATTGATAGATGAAAAGCAAAAACAGAAAAAAAGTTAATGTTGAAGGAAATAATCGAGGTTTTGATGGATAGAAAAATAATCGGATAGAAGATAATCGAGACCACTTGTTGGATCATTTAATAGAGCGGTGGTGCTATTATTGGAAAAAATGAACGCGGCCAAGTTTTTCGCGAAAGCAGATCGGATGCGATTTATGTTAGTGATTTCCGAAGGCTCGTCAGAAAATTAAGCGCTGCAAAGGCTCAGACACATTTTTTGAGCCAGAAATAGCCGAGTGCAAAGTAACGCTTTACCACGTGCGTAAGTCTCTCGGATTCATCGTACGAGATGACGTAGCGCCGAGTGATTGGTCGGCAATATGGGCGTGCGCTCGGATTATTTGCAGCATTCAATTTACACCGATATCTTCACCGCTTCTTTCCGTCCTTTTTCATTATCATCTCTATCAAATTTTCGTTTATTTTTTTTCTTCGAAGTTATTTCACTACATTTCTTCTTGAATTTATTTTGTCAACTGTGACGTAAAATAGCCAGTTTCACACGTCACTATTCCATGCAGAAAAAAATAATCAGTTGAAAGTCGGAAGAAATTTTGCTACCACGTACGTCGGCAAAATAGCGGAACGTAACAATTCTTCAAATTGGCACTGTGTGATTTGTTAATGGTGGCCCAATCTCTGGTATTAATGTTGAGTCAACATTTTTTTACAATTCCTAATAATTTATAATAATTCTGAAATAATAATTTTTAATTATTATAATATTATGTTGTTGTACGAAAATCGCATTGTCAATAAATAAGCAAAAAAATATTATTATTTATAATAAATCTGTGGTGAATTGGAATAACCAGTTAACGTAATAGGGATTACATATACACTTAACTGGTTATTGCTATTCACCACAGAAATAATTGTGACTTTTAGATAATTTGTTATGAGATTATTATAATTGTTAAATTTGAAAAATAATACAGAACACTCATGAAATATTGTTATCCTATTGATATAATTTGAACATAGTTTGATAGCTCAAAGGAATGTCAAACCGGGAGTTATGTCATTATACAGTTACCAGTACCGACAATACAGGTTTATTGATTAAAAATTAATAATGTGATTGTAAATTGATGGCCATTTTTTTTCATATTTTGCACATCCCTATTAAACAAAAAGACTGAACTTTCATGATAAAAACGTTGACGAATAATGATTTCTAGTTTTCGAAGTGAAGGTTAGTCGTAGAAATTCTACGAACCTACAATGGCTCCGAATTCCCCCATTGTTAAAGAATGGCGCTCTTCTCCGTTTAGAAAAAACAGTTATTGTAATTTTGATAAACAAAGTCCCTAACTCCGTGGCAAAAAACTTTACACATCACCTTAAGGTGATGCATAAGTCAATCTCGTGTTGTCTTTCTCAAATTCGTGGATGCATCGGTAATGCCATCTTTGTCACACCCATACGATTTATGCATCACCTTAATGACCCCTAGCCGATAGACATATCCATGTCAAAAATGTATTTTGTTCACGCAAATTCATTTAGAAAATGAACTTAGCGTTTTGGCGTTACAATTACCCAATTATCTCCTATGATCATTAATGTCAATGACAAAAAAAAATCAAGTTCATAACATTTTTTATGATTTATGAATAATTGACGAATACCTTTAACTTGTGAGTTTGCAATATATCTAATTCTGTAAAATCTATGAAACGAAAATATAGCTATTTTATCGAATTAAAATTTAATTTATATATAACGACATGAAATTTCAAATACCATATTCAATTTGAGTAAACTAAATAAAAGTATAAGAATATAAAGTCAACAAAATATGTAGTTATTTTTGTTTTTGTAATTGTTGAATCTCTGAGTTGTTTAACTTTTAAATTATTCGGCCACGTTTAAAAATATGTTTGAGATCGAAAAAGCACACCTATAGCCAAAATAGTATCATGAAAATGATTACAGATGATTGCAGTTTAATACCTTTGCGTACCCACACATGACTATGAATTCCAGTATGTAAAAATGAGTGAACTTGCAAAACATTTAGAATAGACATTCCTTACATTCTTGAAATGTACTGGACAAGCTTTGATTTTGAAAATCTTTTGATTCTTTTCAAACACTTTTTTCAAAAATGTTCATCTTTTCAAAATGATTTTCTGTGATAAAATTAATTGACATTCTGAATTATAATAATGATATAAAGATGAACATTATTTTCAATACTGAATGCTATACTATGAATGCTATATTATAAGCTATACTAAATAATTAGTATAGTGTGGAGTATATGTGTAAAAACTGCAAAAATTGGGAAAATGACAAAAACAATACTTTCAATAATATTTGTAAAATTTAATTTAACAGTTGGATGCAATTCGATACGGATCTACCGAGCTTTGGATTATCTTATCAGCGCTTGTAATTACTCAAATTCGATTGCGCTTTTTGTTGCACTAAAAAATTGAAACTCCCGTCAATATTTTTTATTTTGTACGAATTGACCTAAAAATATAATAAGTCAATCGATCTTCTAATAGGTTACAGTAATCTCGTCGTACTATATCCGCAATTCAAACATGATATTTAATTACATAAATTGACATCTAAAATGCAAACAAGCGCGTATATATTTTTAGAATATGCATAAAAAGGTTTTTTTTTTTGAACAAACGAATTTTCCACGCGGAGAGAGTGACACTCTGCGATTACTTTGTGCTGGTATAATATGATTTCGCATAGGTTTCATCAGACACAATTGCTGTCATTACTCCATGAATGCCGTTTTAACCGGTGTACAAACAGGGGTTCAAGAATAATGCACCTGACACGTTACAAACGTCCCATTTTAATTAATGCTCTTTTTCTGCTGTTGTATAAACGAAAATATACCTACATTTTGTCATGAAAAATAATTTCACTCTTTTTACAATGTGCTTTTTATGAAAAACAAAAAAAGATTATTCAAGTGATAAACGTGTATGATATTTCATCTTATTTTCACATATGCTTCATTAGTTAAATTAACAACCAATATATGTATATGGTGATTACACCATATATAAATTCTCACTCAGGTGATAGTAAAGGAACATTCTTAAAGAACAATTTTATTTTAATATATTAAGTCAGTCTGATGAAGTGCATGAATGAACTATATATTATATTCGATCTTAGGATGATTCAAAAGAATTTTAATGCCCCGGGTATGCTTTGTGACATGCTTAAACTATACGCTAACCAAAGGCAAAGCAAATTGATGAATGTATATTCAGAACCTCGTGATGACCTGATTGCTGCTTTTCATCTGTCTATAATAATTAATTGATGCTATGACTCGAGGGATTAGTTGATTGAGATTAGCGATCGTGCTTTGGAGGAAGTAACAAGATCGCGTTGGTTAGTTTACCTATCATTTCTCTTCTATAACCTTATTAGTCGGGCCCGTAGTCTGTCAGCGGCATAAACTGTAAAGCTGTTGAGCCAAATTTGCAGCTCTATTACAAACAAAAATAACAACAAACAATACCGCCGATTTTTATACTGTTTAAAGTCCGCCTTTTCAATTAACCATCAAAATTTTATTCGCCAAAAATAGACAGTAACAAAAAATAACACGTTTTACAATATTTTTGAGTCATATGGAAGGCCATCACACAGTGTGAACAAAATTTTTTATCTTTAATCTAAGTAATGAAATTTAATCGTACTTGCTGAGATGGTGATTTTTTTTGCCGATGGAAAGAATTTAATCACGCCACATTTGAACATTCGTGTTTGAAAATCATTTTGTTTACCGTTTGTAAAATCATCAACAGTTTTTAAAAATGCATGCAATTTTTTGTCATTTGATATTTTCGTATTATTTTCCTCAATACATACATTAATAAATAAATTTAAAAAAAAACCATTTTAATTAAATGGATCTATAACTATTCAATTATAATTAAAATAAATTATCTGTTTAAAATTTATTGATCAGTTGTTTGTTTTTTTCTTACAATCAACATGCAAAATGAAAGTAACTCTAAACCAACATCAGTGAAATGTTTTTCAGTATTCGAAATATTTGCTTCTTTTTCGATCAATCCCGAAAATTCCTCTTTGTTTGTTATCAGAAATAGAAACAAGTTAATTGAAACAAAAAGATAGTTGAAATGACTCGGAGGTATAGTAACGTATCAAATCTGACAGCACAAATAATACTAGAGAAAAAGATTAAAGCAAATGTCACGATAGAGAAATTGAAATCTAAGAGATGTACTGACAAGAGTTCTAATGTTAGATCATCAGCAGACATCAGATTACGGTGTAAATGCTTATTTCTGTGCTAACTATAATAAACTCGCTATAAAAACAAATAGCGTGCATCAGATAATGCTAATTAGAGTTTTTTCTGCTTTCGTATTTTGAATCAATATAATATTTTACGAAATATAATGTTATAATAATTTGATGATATTAATGTTTATTAAAGAAAAAAATGAAATAAGAGATTGTAAAAATGAATAAAATTGTAAAATTATCAGTTTTGGCAGAAAATTCTTTCTGCTTTATATTATATTATTATTTATACAATTTCCATATTTTATAACATGTTTTACACTTTTCGTATTTGCATTTATTTATGTTATAAAATGATATTCAATGGAATTCCAATTACTTAATGCATCATATTGTCAGAATTAAAGCAATACTAAAAAGTATGTTTTAGTGCATATCCAAGCGAATTATTAGACTATTAAATAATAGATAAAGACTACCAAAAATTTGCTGCAAATAAAAAATCAAATTCAAATTTTTACAGAAAAATTTGTTATCATTAGTGAAATAAAGTCACGTTAATTTTTCAAGTTAATAAGAAAATATAACAATGTTAAGTGGATTATCCATTCAAAATTGCGGTTTGTGTGTTTATTAAACATATTATTTCGAATTATTATGTAAATGAATATACAATTAAAACACAAAAATAAATATCGTCGATTACATCAAACTGCATTGATACAAACTAGAAATGAATTATAAAATATTTTTGGGATGCATGAACTGTGAAATTATGACATATTGAAATATAATTGAACTTCTTATCAAGATTGCTAGGGGAAATTTAAATTATTACAAAAAGCAAAATACATTAATTATATGTACTATACTTTCATATTAAAGGTTGCAATCATAGTTGTGCTGAAAAAATCGTATTCGTGATTATATCTAATAAATAATTACTCGAACAAACTATAATATACATGTTTTTACATTTTAGAGTGCTGATAATATGAAATCATCATAGTAACATTGTCTGGTCAGCTTTTTTGTTTGTACTAATGATTTAATTTTTTTTTTTTCATTTTTTCTCTGTTTCTTCAAGTTTCCTTATAGCTATATTTTGTATACGAAAGTACAAACATTGCTGTCATATAAAATGCAGTTTCATGTTTGTTTGTATATGATCAGTTTTATAAAAATTGTTAAATCGTAGAAACTGTAGTAAAATTGTTTGAACAATTTGTAGAATCTTTCATACTAAAACGAATCCACTTCAAATGGAACTACCTATTTCGTACGATGCGATTGCAAATGGGCTTGCACAAATTAAAATTGTTGTTTTAAATACATTTATTGGTATTGTTCGAACACTGTTTCCCATATCCTTTGTCGACAGCTTCATAAATTCGTTATCTAAAAATTGTACCGATATTGTTTGTCTGGGAAATTTCATACTGAAAAAAAAATTGTGCAATTCTAAAAATGAAATGAAACGAAAAATTACGAGATGTAACACAACTTCCACTCCTTTTCCAACTCGATGAACGAAAATTGAACGAAAACTTTTAATTTGCCTGCAAATTGACATCATATCGAATAATTATTCGCCTTCCGCGATTCTACTTTATGACTTGTTATGAAAGTTGTTTTTAGATAACACGCTGACTGCAAATAATCCTCAAAATACGTAACCTTTTCGGGATGATTTGCAATTACTGATGAGTGTTGATTTTTTGAATCACTGTTTAATTATGATAATGAATCTGATAATATATATTCAAGTTTGTTAATTATCTCGGTAAATCTTTATCAAAACCATTTATAATTTGATCATCAGATGACCACTAGCATGCGGACAATATAATATATTTTGATTTGCCAACGCGGTCGAAAAATATATTATATCCTATGTGTCATGCATGGTACATCAATTTGAAAAAAATATGCAATTTTAGAGGTGAAACAAATATACTGAACAATTACATTTTAACGATTGCAGCATTATTAAAGAAAAATGTACAAATGATATATATCGTTTAAAATAAGTTTAAAATCCTTCATATTAAAACAGAAATAAAATAAACAACTTTAAATTATTATATAAAAAATTTACCTACCTATACAAATATCATAGAATTTTTACAAATTATAACTAAAAAGATAAAATATGGTTTTGTTTGAAATACATCGACAAAATAAATAATTTTTGTTTAAAGTGGTTCTGAAAAGGCAGTCCAAATACTAATTAATTGCAAATATTTGAATTTTCCACAGCTCTCATTGTTTCAAAATATGAATCGTTTGAATAATCATTTGAAAAAATTTTTAGATTTATTTTATGCAAATCTTTTTGCACGTCAAAAATACAGCCAAATTTGATAACGTTTCGGATCATTATTTTTTCGTTCATTGCTAGAATTAGCTTAAAAAATTTATCGTTTTTGTAGCTTGTTTATCTTCAGTTACATCGCAAAATGTGAACCGCCCTAAGAAGTTAATGCCATTTCCAATATAAGTCTACGTATTTCGAGCGATAGATTTATTTCACTTGTGAAACGCATTCATCCTCCAGATGAAACTAAAAAAAAATTTCCTTCTGCTTATAAGAATATAAGAGTGGTTATGATACAACGAAAAATAAAAAAGCGTGAGCACCAATGAATCCCGAATTCGTATATGTATTCATAAATAATTGGCAAAATGCTTGAATTCAAATTCCTCGTAAATACATCCTGAACAATTGGACAGAGTAAAATTCGTAAAATAATAAATAATAAAGATAAAATATTCTTTATCAGATCGCCGAATAATTAATAATTCTGGTTCGTAAATCGAGTTGAAATTCTCATTGGTTGCATGCAACCGTAAATACGCACAGCGACGGGTTCTACGTTTGAAATTCATTCTCAACATTCATTATAGTACGTGTGTTCTTATGTCAAATTTCAACTGTGGCGGAACTTTTAAAGCTGATTTCAATTTCAGATAACAAGTGTAAAAAACGATCAATAAAGTGTAGTTTTTATTTTCAATGTTCAAGTTGTGAGATTCAATTGCATTCATCATATTTGGCTATCGGAAATGATTTATGGTTGAAAAAAATGAGTCCCGTTAAAAGTTTGTCAATAATTGTTTATTTTCTTCTTTAATTTCTTAACAAATGTATATTTCATAAGAGAATTCATTTTTTAGCCCGCCAAACAGGTTTAGAGTTTGTTAAATACTGATACTCCTTTTTCGTGTATTATTGTATTTGGTAATTTACAGTACAATTTGTCAGTAACAAAGAAAACAATTAAAGCAACATGAAAAAAATTAAATAAATGAACAGAAAAATAATATACGAGGGAGTTTTGCTGATTTAAATAAACAAATCTTTTGAAAAGTAATCAATTTACAAGTCTAATAACAAAATTAAATAGTAATTTATAAAAGGCCTTGAATCCTTTCACATTCAAAACATTGACATTGAACCATCAGTTTGCTCGCAATTTTTTTGCTCCTCAATTTCCTCCTGGTACGAAACAGCAAGACTTATTGGATAAATAAGCGTGTATGATATTTGCAATCCAAGCTACCGGACCTGATAAATGATTGGTTCAAATCCCCGCCGCAGACGTTGTGGAATGCAACAATTTTCTACTCGAAATGCGTTTACGGAAACCAAACGTTGCAAAATCAAAGCGATACCTATCTCTTGTCTCAGATAAATGCAATTGGAGTGATGCGACGTCACTGCTCGCAGCTCTAACTGACCTTTCCGTTGAAATATAATGTCGTGACGAAATGTATAGAAATCTTGAGGAAATCCTCAGCATTCGCGACGTTATGTAATTCAAAATAAACGCGAGACAATGTCTAGACCACACACACACACGGAGTCGCGAATGAAGTGTGTACTTTTGATATGCAGCACGTATCTGCATTAACCTAAATTACTCAACCTTTTAAATAATACAACAAAATATTATTGTATCGTAAAAAATAGAGTAGAAAAATTTGAAATAAAATTTCAAGTATAAACGAATGATAAAAATGCGAATTGAAGAAAGATTTAAAATAAAGGACTAAAAACAAAAAAGTAATACAAAATGAAAGAATTTCGTTTGACATTTTTTTCGTGTATCATTTTTTGCTGTGGAATGCAAGAAAGTGCATCGGAATGCACGGTAGATGCATTTTTTTACGCGGCCCAGACGGGTTACTAGTTTTTTTTTTTTTTTTTTTTTTTTCAATATCCTCCACACGTATTTGTATCCAGATACGACTTATTACGCGTCAAGTCATTCATGAGGGTGTTTGATGTTGGAAGGGGGACATGGAGACTTAAAATGGGGAGAGAATAAGTAAGGTAAAGAGAAGAGAGAGAGAGAGAGAGAGAGCGTTTATTTATAAAACGGCAGGACCATCGTACGATGTTGGATCGGCCAATCAGAAATAGCTTTGTGGCGTGGCCTTGCGACCCGCTTCCACTCTTACAAACACATTATTGCATTTCATCTATGAGAATCGTGTGCATGCTTTTACTCGTTACGCGAACGAGACACACCTCTGCTGCATTTCGGCGGCTCCTGTTCGTTTTGTAATTATGCTAATTCTCTTCCAAGCGTGAATTATAATTACTGCCGGAATTGCCAAAATTAATGTAGCGATAAGATGCGCGTCACTCGGCTGAGGTAAAAATGCACCGAACACTGATAGCCAATCTGCGATCGGTAATTGATGGCACCAATTGGATGCTTTTGCTAAATACGGCACACTTTCAATTGGGCTTCAATTAATCCGTTCGCCTTTCTCAAAACAACATGTTTTATCGCTCTTGCAACTCAGTGCTTTCACCAAAATTTTGCACCGAGTTCAAACAATGTTGTCGACTTTTTCATTTTAAAACTTTATCCATTCAACTTTGAATAAATCAAAACAATGCTCGAGATTGTGAACCCTAGATTATGCTTATATTTTTTCATTTATCACAAATTAATTAATCAACAAAAGATTATTCAATAATAATGAAGTGTTTTAAAAAATAAAGAAGAATTATACAAATTAAAATTTATTTATTTTAATAAATTGTTACTAATCCATTTTTTGAGGTGCATGTTTTTTTTATTCCTCGTTATTGCATTTTCATGTTTAGCTATCTATCTCATCTTGATTTGATTGATGTGAAATAAGAGGTATTGTAAATCTGACACATCAATTCGAATGAAATTTGCTCAGTTGGTGTGTCGCTTATTTAATCACTCGTCACAATTTGGATTCAATGTAGAATTGATTTTTATGATATTTGTCTGTCAACCGGTATTGTAAACGTTCAGTAAAATATGAGCACATACAAGATAATGAATATTAATGGCGATGACGCTGGAAAATAAATGTATATATTATTTGTCGAAAGATTCAATGAATCATTCAAACGCTGTTTGCAAAACCAACAAATTTTCTTCAATTATCATTTTTCCGCGCCACAAAAGTGCACCGCTTTTAAGCAATTATTTGAGCGGCTAAATTTTAATTTCTCATTGCTGAAATGAAGCGTAATTTCATCGCCTTTGGAATGCATTATACACATATGTATAGTAACACGGATTCGTACTTTCGAGGCAAAATCATTTTAAATGGCCCGCGAAAAAAAAAGAGGAAACTTGCTGGGTTTTTCGGTGTAATTCACCACGCTAATCTTTTTGCTTTTTACCACATGCGAAAACGCGAAAATGATTTATCAAAGTCAAAATAAATCATGAAATTTGCATGGTGAAAAGTAAAATCTATACCTCGGAGTGCAAATTTGCAAAATGTCGTATGTCATAAAAAAAGAGAAATATACAAATGAAAGAAAAAAAGTTATTGGATGAAAAAATTATTGCCAATTTATAAAATAATTTTGAAAGAACATTCTTCCAGTAAGTTCAATTTTTTCGAATTCCATCGAATCTCCGATTTAGAAACTGAGTTGTGAAAACAATTGAAAATTTTCCATTCGTCCTTCCAGTTTTACAAGTGCGTTCCATTTTTCATCGTCGTAAAAATACATTGAAAATTCAAAACTGCTGAAAATCAAGATGCAAGTACCATATACTAAAATCACAAAATATATGATGTTGACCGTGACCTTTGAATAAAGAAATTATGTATTGAATAACAATTTTCTGTTGAAGCTTTTTCTTGATATTCCTTTTGGCATCCACTCTTTCACGACAGCTAGGCGTCGCTCAAGGTTAATGTGGGGGTGCGCCACCCGCACTTTGTCCTCGATTTTCAATCTAGACGTTTAACTCAAGCAAACAACACTGCTGTAATAAGAGATTTCAAAAAATAGAAAAAACATTTAACTATTTTCTTCTTGTTTTACATTTTTAAATGTAACTAACTATTATAAAGGGTGACTATGGTAAAGTTGGCTAAAAAGGTAAAAATAATTTACAGGTTTAACTTATTGTTTTGTTAAAGCGAATTTCGGAATATTGATTTTTAAGAGAAAAATTTTTATGGAACATTTCAGTAACAAAATAAACAACGGCCTCGCACAAAGTTAACCCTGTCCCAGTTCCAAATGGAAATGAAACGTTAACACGACAATCAGTCTCCATGCACGACGTAATAATAAATACCGTAGACTTTATATTCGCAGTAAAAATGACGTCAATTACAACCACCTTATCATGGTCGAATAGCTGCACACTGGATGCTGACTAAATCAATAATAAGTTATCGCGAAATTGTACGTTTTCTTGATGCGTAATTAATTTCTAGAAGGGACTGGAACGGCAAAATAAAACTGGCACTTCGAAAAACTGATGTCACACGTGTGACGATTTGAATCTGCAACAAAATTTTGTAAAAATCAAAAGCATATATATTTACGAAATTTTTTATAATTGAACTTAGTAGACTTCCGCTGAGTTTCTGAACGCGCGTGTGTTTGAATTGTAATTATCTGAGATTTATGACCTGTTATCTGTTAGTAACTGAAACTGAGGATACGTTTTTGCATCTCAACCAAAACTTTTTGAGTTATAATTGATTAGCGAAATGTGAATCGAATGCAAATTAATAGATAATGATCTTATCGGCGATGCAGAATTTTTTTTTCTTAATCAAACACAATTCGAACGCTCAGCAGGAAATTTTGATCGGACTTTTACAGATAAATAGATTTTTCATCGGATCAATATTGACGTCACATAGCATTTCAATTACTTCATCCGACATATCGAGCTGGAGCAACTTGAAACTTTTAACACCCTTCTTCATCGTTGAACGAGTCCATCTTTTGAGTTTGAGAACATGTAAACAAATATATATACAAAAATGTTATTTACAATTTGGAATTTTGCTTGAATAATTTTTGGTAGGAATAAAACAAAATAAGATTTGTATAATAAATTTCCAATTCATAAATAAAAAAATGTTGCAGTTGAATTGTAAATTTTAATTTTGTTGAAACTATTTTTTAATTGGAAATACAAATACTTTTCTGACTTGATTTAATTTGTCGATGACTGAAGTATTAGAATAGTAATGGAGGGAGTGATCAAAATAATTAATAACGACCTAGTACTAGAAGATTTTTTTTAAATGAGCGCTCGTTGGTATTAATGGAGGTAGTACGATATCATCGGGACCACCTTTTGATACTATGAGTTCTGAAATGTATCCCCAGTGTGTCTTCAATGGATTCTGTGATATATCAACAATGCCCAAGAGAGGAGTCTTTCTGCAGTTGTAAGAATCGAAAGCTAATCGATTTATTACAGATCTAATGAAAATATAATTTCATGCATGACTTTAGAAAATGTTTAAATATTTAGTAGTATATTTTTTATAACTTTTGAAAAAAATGAATAAATACCACTAAATTGAATTAAAATGTTTGAACCCATATAAGATGTCGGGTTTTGAAAAATCAAAAATAATACTTACCTTAACAATTTTAATGCAAACATGTTAAAATATTTATGTTTACTTGAAAATCATTTTGATACTGTATAAATTTGAAAATGTTAAGTAATAACATTATTAACAATAGTTTAGGAAAAAAATTTGTTGTAATCAAGCTCTGAAAATCCCAAAATATTCTCTATAAGAAAAAGAATGAAAAAAATTTAATAAACCTCAAAAAGGTTTTATCTGATAAACTTTTTTGCTGTGATAATTAATTCATTCGTTTCTGTTAAATCGTATGAGGGTAAACTAGCAGAAATGAAATTGATTCACAAATTGATATTTTATTGGATTTATTTCGCTTGGTAAAAATTGTATGATGAATTTCTTCACACCCTAATAAAATAAAAAAAAATGAAAGGAAACAAATCACTGATAGTGGAAAAAATTTGTCCACGCGAAGGCAAAATTTTTTTCATACATTGTGATATCGCGGACGTTGTAGCGTAGAAATTATGAGGACATTATGAAACTAAGCATTAATTAATTTTGTATGGCTCGGATGCACCCTTATAATGTCCCTGCAGTGTTAAGCTGTTTCGTATAACATGCCGAGTAATTTATGTCGTACAGGCACAGGGATGTGCGAATTCACACGCTTGTTGGAGAAAAATTTTGCCGCAAAAAAGGGCTGTACTAATCTATCGTTGTTAGAGCAGTCAAATGTTTTTCACTTGAGTAACGCTTTTTCTCACGAAAATTTTGCTCGTTTCCGGGCAAAAATTGCGAGACAAAAATAAGTCTGAAAACATCAAAGATATAAAGAGTCGATTCTGAAAGCTAGAAGGCATTTCTTTTTCCATTTCAAATTTCTCATCGATTACAAGCGTTTCAAAACTGTTCGTTTTGAAATTTTTCAATTGGAAAAATCATTTGTCCCATATTTCTATAAACAAAAGTGCAGAATTTCGTTTTGATTGGGATTAACCTTATCATGCATAATTTTACTCATCAGAGAGTGTATGATTCATTACAATATTACATTACTTTAGATTTGTGTAGTTTAAAAAAATATTGGATTGGATAAATTAGACACTTCCTGATATCTTGAGAAATTTGTGTAAACCTTGAGCTGAAAAATGAAAAAAAAAAAGTTTCAAATATTAATGTACACATGCAATTGTATTCAATCAATTTTAATGCAATAAAAAATGCAGCCATTGAATTCCAAGTAAAATGTTGAGTGGTACTATTTCATTGTGCTAGAGTAAATTTGAACGTTTTCGAATCATGCTAAAATTTTACACACCACTTAGAGAATAAAGATTCCGCTAAAACGTTTATTAAAAATTTCGTGAATAAATAACTTTTCCAACAGCATTGATATTAATGAAACTGCGGGTATTCTTTAAGTTAATAAAAAAAGTAAATATGAATTTGATTGAATCAGTTTAATTAAAATTGATCATCCTCAATATTCAGATTTTCCTCGTATATGAGAAAAACGAATAGATCTAATTTAATTAAAGTGTATTCAGTTATTTGCAATCGGACTTGAAAATGTTTCAAACATCACTCGAATTAATTATTTTTTTATCACGTTTATCAAACATCGCCCAGACGTCTATAAAAAATTATCAAACTTATAGTGATAATTATATTACTTATTCTCTTTACTATTGTGTATTATGACTTTTAAAATATCGATAATCGACACAAAGTAAACATGTAGACGAGATTTTTTGGTGTTTTTCTCAACGAATTCAAATCTCTCGTATGTCCCTTCAATCATATTTAATGCCACGGCTTATCTGGTACTTACAAGCGCTATATATGTGCGATTCGTTTTGGACGACATTGCTGCACGGCACGGGCGTGATTAAAAACAACACCGACCGCTTAATTTCATGCATCATGTGTTTTTTAAATTTACGCGCGTGTGACACAAACCGGTTCTCATTCTCAAACTGATGGACGCGTACTCGGAAATTCTGATGCACGACTCTTGATATCATTGCAGAATCCGATAAAAAATTCTCTAAAATAAATAAAAAAAAAAAAATAATAAAAAGAACCAAATCCGTACAGAATAGCAGTTTCGAGAATTCAAATTATAAGAGTTAATTGGATTTTTGCAATTTCGTTTTTTTTATTAATATATGACGAAATGAAAAATCGGATTTCATATTTTTTCTCTTGTCAATTGAAAGCGAACGAATAAAAACTACGCTCTAAATATTTCTCCCTCTGTCACGTAGCAAAACTTAATTAACTTCGGAAGCTTCGAGACAGAAAACTAAATTTGATTCGCAAAATCTTGAAGCAGTTTGATAAAAATAAATCAGAGCTGAAAAGAAAGTTCAGGACACCAAGCGCGCTGCTAATTGAATCTAATTGCAGCAAATAGAGATCTTTTTTTTTTATCGAAAATTATTTTAGTTTTTAACTTTTCTTGTTCAATAGTCACGTTCCTCTTGTAATAAGTTGGAAGTCCTAAAACGTCTTTCCATTCGTTTATGAGCAATTTTCGCATATGGGAATGGTCGACCCGCTACGATATTCGCAATTTCTTTAAGCAAACTTTCAACTTGGATGAAAAATGATAATTCAATTCAATTCAATTACTTTCTTTTTGTTAGAAATAATTTTTCAAGATTGGAAATTTAATTAAATTTTGCTACAAAAAATATTTAGAACAAAATTTCGATACAAATTTGTCATTCTCTGATCCTTGGCATAATTTTTACATCGACCGTTATATTTTAATTAAGAGAAAAATTATTTTAATTTATCATATTATTAAATTTTCTTCTTGATATTTGATGTGGATGTACATATATGCTATAGTTAATCTAACGTTTGGGTTTTTGTTTTATTTCGTTTTTATTAGTAACGAAACTTTTTATTAGTAAAATTTTATTAAACGGCTGGTAATAAAAATTTTGTTTTGATTATATCATAAAAATCGTTTCTCGGTTTGAGTCGACAGAAAGTCATTGAAAAGTTTAAGAAAGTGATTTATATAGTTTATGGACTATTATTTTTGACGAGGCTTGTTTAATGATTTGACTTATTATCTCGAGTATAACCCGTTATTTAATACACGGAGTTCCGGAAAGTCGAGAAACAAGGGCGCTTGCAGTTCTGAGTATATTTACGTGAGCTTGCAAGCATCTTTAGTTGTCTACAACATATTTGCACATCAAAAACTTGAAATTGCTTAAACCACTCGTAAATGCAAACGTTTTCCATTTTGTGTCTCAAAAACACATTGATTGAATTATTTAATTTTTTATTCGTTATCAGTTGAATAATCTTACTACATAGATATAAAAGCAGCATCAAAATTTACTATGATTCTCATCAAAGCGCGGTCATTAAAGCTCCATACAAAAAATTACTGTGAACATATAACAAAATTTAGTCAACATTCAGTTAAAGATGTTCTGTCGAGAATAAAGTTTTCTGTAATTTGGGGGAGAAATGTGTGTTTGAGGTTATGGTCCGCAGTTCAGAATGATCACAGTAAATTTTATAGTTTTTTTCTATTCATGTAATAAAGCCTTACTTAAGCCTTACTTAACTTTACTTTATCTCTAATTCTGCTTTGAAATTATATAAAAACAATCCTTATACTCCACAAGAATATTATATTTAATAAAAGTTTAAGCTCGTAGAATTAAAGAAAAAAAAGTACTTGACCGAAAAAAGTAGTAAGAAAAACCAAATTATTCAATATTTTAATTTTTTGCTTCAAGAGTCATAATTTCGGAAGGGTAAATAGGCAAAAAAGTTTGCAGTCTCTGTTTCAATCTAGAAAAGCTTTAATGAAAAATTGATGTTGAAGAAAATTTGTGAAAATATTTAAATATTTAAAAAGTAATATATACTAACTATTTTTAATTATTAAAACTAATAAGCGATTATATAATATGTAATCGAATTCGCAATAACATTATTCATTAACAAAAAATTATAAACTCAAATTATCCCAAGTTATATAGTTTATACATTGCAATATTTGCTTATGATGTGTCATTTAAATTCCAGTTGAAAAAAAGTTTATTATTTTATTTTTTCAATTAGTTCTTTATAACATTATTACTTTTTTTAAACGTAGTTCTAGTTGTTTTTAAAATGTTTAAGAATTATTTTCATAAACTAATCAAATATCAACATTTAATATTTAATTTTATTTTTTTTTATATATACTCTTCTATATGTACTAAATTTTATTGATAATTGATTTGATCATCTTGAGCGTAAATTGTCAACCTCATTTCTCATTGATTCACATTAGTAAATAAAAATCTATAGCAGGTAAAAGTGCAAACAATAAGAGGTAAAAACATTAGCGAGAAACAAGAGTTGAAACAACAATCGATCTTGATATACAGTTGAAAAGCTCTTACTTTGCAAGCAAATCGAAAGAGCGCAAGGAACAAAGCGAATTAAAGGAAGTAATCGTGTTTGCCTGTGTCACAGACATATGCGCATATATAACGAATGCAGCAGAGTAATCGCATTGACTGTGTTCGATCCGCAAGCGCCTCGTGATCCTGAATCATACGAGAGAGAGAGAGAGAGTGAAAGAGACTGAGTTTAAACCGGGTCTTCCGGGCATTCACCGACGATTTAGATACTTTGTAATTAAATTTAATGGCATACGTCGACAATACTTATCGCCTTTGCGTTTGTTTTTTTAATCCCCTCCACGCTTTTGCGAAAAATTGTAATTTTGCACATTTCTATACTCACATCTCAAATTTCCCTCGTCCCGACAATTTTTATTTCACTTTTACATTTCATGCTGTAATGTGGTTTGCATCAAAATCAGAACGCACTTTTCAAACACTCCTCACGTTTGCAATTTGACTTTGGAAAAATATTTTCGCTACCAAAGTCAAAACAAAAACCAACCAAATAATATGACTTTGATGATTTTCTTTGAATAGTGATAAAGGCTAAAAACTGTTGCAAAATAATGGAAAAAATGGTGGCAGTGATTAAACAATAGCGATCGTTAAATGTCACAGGACCCGTGTGATCAGTCTTGAATTCTCAGTAGGAGTATAGTAGCCGCAAATATATCAATTAATTTGTTCATGACGGAGCAACGAATCTCGCTGGTCACGCGAATCACTAAATAAAACATAGAAAGCGCATTTGCCAGGGGCTAATGATGACAGATGAAAGCGCGGTAATATACGTATATAAAGTGCGGATCGCGCGAGGAGAGTCCCCAAGTATGGCCAGCAAAGCCATTTGTTTGGATTAAGAAGTTAATTTAGTTTTAACGTAGCTTTTGTTTTGCCACCGTTTATTATTGCGTTGGTCACATTTTCTTGTCATGCGTACCCCCGTATATTGACAACGATGCAAGTTTGATAACTTTATTTTCAGTTAGTCTGCGGAACATAATAGTTGCCTTAAGTATAAAAATCGCTTTGTCAATAATAAAGTATGCTTAGACAGGGACGCGCCATTAGGCATTTATGTTCGAGACTCTGCTTTGATCTTTCGACTATGTTCACAATGATCGTCCCCGTAACTTACAAACTTCGTCGTGTACCAAGTTTTGTTCTCACAGTTTATGAATAAATAAATTTGCGCCCATCTGTACTATGATATGATGATCACTCTGAAACGCTTACAAAGTCCTCGATATCCATGAACTATTAATATTCAATCGCTCGTTAAATATCTATTCAGTTTCTCGTTTGTAATGTGATTCCGTAGCGTATCGTACATTAATTGAAGCACTTTGAATTTGAACGTTAATCAAAATCGACATAATTGTTCTATTTCAATTAACATTCTCATTTGTCTGAAAATATATTTATTCTTGCAATGTAAATTATAAATTTTGAATGAAATTTAACATACTATTTGAGTTTTAATTGAAAAAAATTTTTTTTTCATGCATATATATATATTATAATATATATTTTATGAACAAAATTATCAATTTGCTGCCTACAAATGCATGTCTAGTTATGATATGATAATAAATATCATTTTACATAAATGCCAGATATATAAAATGCAGCATATATTTGTCTCAGATATATATATGGCATTCATATGAACAGATGAGAGAGTACATGAGATACAGATATATATATTGCATATAAGAGTTGACATAAATGAAATACTGTATGATATGTTCCACATATGTTATATTCTTATACAATATTTTATGTGTAATTCGATGATTTATAATGAAAATGATTCTCTTAATATTCTAGGACTTTAAGTTAACAAGAAAAGTTTGGTTTCTAAATAAAGATTTATGAACTCAGGTGAAAATGTTGACGCGAATTTAGATCGCTTTATCTCGTGTTATTTCACTTTTGAATTTCTGATAACGTGAGTGTAGGAGCTACTAAAGTAGATCGACTCAGAGTTTGCTCGTCCATTCAATGGAACCGACAAGTGTATTCTCTTTCACTTACGTTCGACGCTGTCTCAACGTCTCTGCCCTGTCAAATATCTATGTTTCAAATTTTATTAAAATACATCAAAACCTGATATTTTATATTAAAAAAATTTTTGTTTGTCCATTGAAAACGTTTAGTTAAAAAAACGCTATAAAAACCATTTGAAAATTGAGGACAAAAAGGAATATGAAAAGTTTGTATCAGCTCTTAAATTTAATTAAAACAAATATTAGTTGTTCAATTCATTTATTTTATAATACTTCATATCCCATTGTGACGTATAGCCAATTCATCTTTAATTTCAATTAATTGAAGTAAACAACTACATATAAATATCGGCTTACTAATAAGCTTGCGACAGAACGGTATTTGCTTTTTTTGTTTGTTCAGAATTTCTCTAGCGACGCATTTGGATATAAGCGTAACGTTTATATGCAAAAGTTCACAGGGCCATCAAAGTTACGAACATTTTGAACGAATGTAATTTCAAAAAGGTTTACAAAAAAATACATAAGTTGAAATCAAGAAAGTAGGTAACTTTAATATACCGCACGTAATCACTGCAAACCATCTTTGATAATTATTCGTCAACTTTTTCCAAACTTGTAAACATTTAATGACAAACTCTAAACAATTTTTTTTGCTGTGAACATATAAGTCATCACATGATAAAGTTTTGAAGGCGTTCGAAATCTGCTTTCCGGAAAATTTTATTGTTGAGGTTATGGAACTAAATTGGACGAATTTTAAAAAATGGGTAACATTTGGCGAAATTAGAAATAGCACGATTAAATAATTTGGAGGTGTCGGGAAAAACAATAGAGCGTGTACCTTCGTACGATTCATCACAGCGAAATGAAATAATTTCGCCTTGTGTGTGACCACGTATGGTCTAACGCATTAATGTTTAAGCACGTCTGGCACACGATAAATGAAATTCCACACCTTGTGTTTTGTCCAGGGCGAATTATATATTTTCCAATGAAATTTATCACTTTTCAACTTGTCACCAATGAATTATGCTGATTTCACATGTCCAAGAGCGAAAATTGTACTTCGTTTTCATCCCTGCTTAAATAATTTAACTATTTTTTGATAATTCATCATCTAAAAATTGAACAAGTTCAATACCCAAAATGTCTTCATTATTAATACAACTGATGTCATGAATAACACAAACGAGAAATGTTGTTCGCATCTACATTTCATGTATAAACCCGCAAGTAGATGAATAATTTTGATGAAAAAGTTTTTTCTGTTGCTGAGTTTCTAGGCGAAAGAGCTTTTCAAGTAGTTTTCAGAATCTATAAAAAAACCAGCGAAACTTTTGATGCCGTATACGTTTAGAGCACGCAGGGCCTTTACCGATTGCAGAAAATGAATTTGCGCTTGAAAGTTTTGACAGTCAAGACACGTACAATGTCACTAAGATGCGATTCGGTCGAAAGACCGGGCAATCAGATTATTGCCTACATCTTTTTGACAAGAATCAACGTCTACAAAAATTCTTTCATCAATCTTGGAGTCATTTGATATTAACTCTACGTGCTATGTGGCTATCAAAATACAATTTAACTATTCAAAAACTCATCACAAAACATCAAATACAAAAGTGAAATCTACACATTTGAATTAATTTTTTAAATTTTAAAAATCTCATAACCGCTTGCAACTGCAACGTGTAACTTTTAAACTATTTCCCGAGGGTGAGAAATATTTCGATTAATTATGCTCTTGTTTGTTTGGACGCAGAAAAATGAAATTATACCCAAGCGACAGAGAAACAAAAATGTACCACCAGAAAAACCTCAGGTTCGTTTTGCTCTCATTTCACCAATTTATTTTTCTTTGTTCACAGTTCTGGCAAATTGCCGAGGTGAGGAGTGTGGGCACGAGGAGTTTGTTAGATGCTCTAGGCCACTCGAAAAATTTTCTTACAATAACAACCTCGGTCTTGGGACCTTGACAGCGAGTAAGGAAGAACTTGAACTCATGTGTCCGTAAGTTTCTTTTTAATTGTTCATCTACTTTTTACTTTATATAATATAGAATAATTTTCAAAACATAAAACACATTATAAATTTACCCTCAAATTTGAATTTTACTTCATTCTTTTCTTTTATATTTAAGTTCACGCTCAAAGCGCTTTATGTAAAGCGTTACACAATATACATAGAGTATAAGAAATTGAAAAAAAAAAGATTATTAACTCGAACGTCTGCGAACTTGCAGCATCAAAGTTTGAGTCTTCGCACAGTAAACGTACAAGTACAAATATTGATACCTTACGCTACAAATAATAAGCATGGAAATACAGTCGCTGCGAGCAATGGGGCTCAAACAATAGCAGCCGTGTCATTACGGCATTTAATGAGCAAAACTTTGTAATTATTCTTACACGACAAATCTCTTGCTTTGCAACAAGAAGACGCAATGGTAAATTTAAATTCTAAAGTAAAAAAAATATATTTCTCTTAGATCTATTTATTTATTTTTTCAGCAAACGCTATTTTGTCAAATTACAGATAATGTGTTGAAATAATAAATATTTGAATAAACTTTTTCAAAGAGTTTAAATATAATATATTTCCATTTGAATTTGCATCTTTGATAGCATCTCGAATACGAGCTATGAACTCATCGATATCGTTCATTTGTGATGGAGAAATAGGTGGGGGAAGAAATTAGCGCCGAATTTACGTTTGTGTTTGATACAGGGGAGTATGATTTATGCAATGCACATTTCTCGCGAAAGTCTTGGGGGCGAAAAAAGAAAAGAGAAAACGAGAAAAAGAGCCGATTCTAAAGCATAAAGGTTTCACGCTGTCAAATCGAACAAATGCTTGAAACACGATTGCCGGGTGTCATTGTCGGCGTGGAAATTGTGTGGGTGCATTTAAAATTCAAATTCCGATTTCAATCTTGTTCATGTAACAGAGTATGAAATCGTCGAGATGACTGTTCCGCGGCATTTATATGTGCTTGTTCGTCAAAAACCGTATACGAAGCTTTAGAATTTATCGCGTGGGCATTATACTTTCTTTCACGCAAATTCGGAGACGAATAAACTTTTATTTATTTCAACATTTTATTTGTAAAAAAATTTATTTTTCAGGAGAATTCTTATTGACTAACAACATTTTATATTTCTTTTGTTTATTAAAAAAAATGTCACCAATATTTTTTTAGCATTCTTCTTTCACATTCGTTAACTTCAAAAATTATTCTAGTAATTAATTATATTAAAATGAAATATTTCAACTGAATAGCGTAGAGTCACAAAAGTTGTCCAAGTTCATTGTTTGATTTTCAATTAATTTGACAGGGATTTCGAAAAAGGATTGCGCTGCATTCATTCTTTTTCTCAAAGATGTATGAACCCAGAAGAGAGAAAGCATTTTCATTCACTGTTCAGCAGCGTCTACCTGACGATCAAAGAAGTTTGTCAAGACGGTCCGCATCAAGATGGTGAGTCCTCGAAATTTGTTCAACTTAATTATAAATCAACAAAGTTATTATATTTGAAAGTTGATATATTTTTTGGGATATATTTATTATCCTGTCATCTATATTATTTTAAATTCAATCAAATTTTCCATCTTTGAAATTGTTGATTGTTAGATTTAATTCCCAATAAGTCCATTTTCGATTGGAAAAAATTTATTGCATGCATTTTAATATTTTTAATTGAATATACGGAGAAAAAGAAACATGAATGCTTCATGTTCGACAACATTGAACAAAAATTGTTTTTGACGCATGACTGACTGCTGCGTGGCAACGATTCGCATATGTTTAAACATTAGCAAATCGTTTCTAGGCATCAGTCAGTTGTGTATCAAAAACAAATTTTGTCAATTTTTGACAGTTTGCGATTGAATGTTGCCGGAACATGTACCATTCGTGTTCCGTTTTTACCGTGTATTATTTTGTAAAATAAAAAACGAAACGAAGTTCCTAAATGAAAAGGGATAAATATTTTCGGATCATTTATTGAAGGTTGATTGTTGTTTGTTAACAGAATTTTTGAGACATGCAGCTTGCATGAAAAACGCGCACACCGAGTACGATTTTTGCGCCCGGGAATTCCAGAGCACAATCCAGGCAATCGAGGGAGAAAAGCGATTAGGCTCGAGCGCAGCCGGAGCTGTAGTAAAATCAGTTTGTTGGTGAGTTCGGTCAAGAGTGCATTAAAATGATAACGAGCGTCGTTAATAAGTTGATGTTTCTATTATGCAAATAAACGCTAGTCACCATCTGACCACGGGATAAAAAATTGCATCCGCTAGCAGTAGTTTGTTATTGTATAACATGCAGTATTTTTACGCTGCGAACCGTACTATTTTTCATGTTAATTGTGCATGATTGATTGCAAGTAATTGCATAGAGACACATCGATAACTATTGTTTTAATTATATAATTGGACGAGTTTCAACCGCTCCAGTTTTTGCTGTAATCAAATATTCATTGGCAAAAATCACTCTGAGCGTATTATTGCGGTGATTGTAAATTTTAAACAACAAATTGATATCAAACAATCAAAATGATGCGCGCAAATATTATCTTGTGCTTAAAATACCCAGGAATTATTGAATTTTCAAATTGATTGCCAATATTCATGGAACATGATACAGAAATATTCTAGATTTAAATCGACTTTTTAATTTATTTAGAATTAGAATTACTTAGGTTAAAAGGTATGTGTAAAGACAGAATGATTTTCTAAGTTTCTATTACAACTTTTAATTATTTTCTGAGTAAGAATTTTTTCTAGTTTTTTGAATATTAAATAATTAAACATTTGGATGTTTTTAAGAAGAGACTCAAGTAAAAACTTCATATATATGACTCCATTTAAGGGCTTTAAACGTCAAACATATAATATTAGTTTTTATTCATAAAGGTGTCATACTGCTGCAGTTCATGAAAGCCCAACAGCACGCTATACTTGACACATTCCATATAAAATAATTGATACATGTTTTCTGGCTCTCTTCCCCTAAACCTCACTAACCCTCGTTGTTTTATAATGAAAAGTGCCTTTTAGTAAATTTGTCAACGAGTGTTTTGCTCACCTGGCATTCAAGGATCTCTTTTCACGAACATCAAAAAACTAATTCATCATGACCATCAGTTGAAAAAAATCTATAGTACAAATGTTCAAAAAGTCAAATGAAACTATAGTACAATTATATTGATGTCAACTTTGTAAAGTGCAGTGAGAAAAATGAACGATAGATCAAACTATTGGATCAAGCTTTTTTTTTTTTTTTTTTTTTTTTTTTGCTAATCAGGAAAATTTTATATTTTTTGGTGAAACTATACGGTGCCAATTGATACAAAATTGTAGCCTTGACACCACGAACTAACGTCTCCAGTATCCTTACCTTTACAATTTGCATGCAGAATAACCGAAACAGCATGCAGAAGAGGTACTAGACTCGGTCGTATTTCAGTATTTGCATAATTCTCATTATCGAATATGACACAATTTGTATTACGAAAAAATCATCACCAATCTCGAACCTGTGTTAGCGTTTATACCTCTATGTCTTACATCTTACATTTGTATTATGTAGTAGTACGATTTGAAATCGCTGGAATTTTCAGAAAATTAATATTAGACGAAGTGAAAAAATAATTAATGAATTGGCAATTTCGAAATCAATTTTTTGGAAACATATTACATGTAATTTTTATTTGAAATTGTGTGTGTGTGTGTGTGAACTTTTTATGTCGAAGGTTTCATTAACTTATATATAGTGTACCTATTTAATTGTGTTAAATTTGTTATAAAATTCATTCTTATTTTGGATAAGCATTGAATCATTTGAAATGCACGAAGATTAAGTGTTAGATTTATATTAATTTCAATAAAATGTTTTGTACACCTTCAATTTCAAAATAAATTCAAAATATATTTCAAACAAAAATAACACAAATAGGTACACTATAACCGTATTAGGTACGTTTACCTTATAAATATATATTGAATTAATTGATTGAAAAAAAATTTTTTAGAATGTTTATAAAATTGAATTTGGTAGTGTTAAAATCCAAATCCCTTTCACAACTGTTAAATCAATTCTTGATATCAGAAGGAATCCGGGCCCTAGACGTCATGCATAAATTTTAGCAGGACATAGTTTATACATTTATTATGGACACATTACATGACGTCAAAAATTAACTAAAACACTTGCCAAGTGGTTGCCCGAGGAGGATTCGAACCACCAACCTCCCGAACACAAGCTGAAATCGTTACCGCCACACCAACTTGCCTCGGTTAATAGTTAAAATTATACCGTTGAAAATTTTTACCAAAATTTTTTCCATATTTTTATGACCCTCACGGACGAAAATATATTTTAATATATCTACAAAAATATAAAAGATATATAAAATTTATAAAACGGCAATAATCAGTATATTCTTATTATATTTTTTTTATATTTTTCATTTCATAAAATTAATTTCTATAAAATAAAATATAAAAAAATATATAAAAATTTGTATAAAAAAAGCGGCAATAATTTGTATATTCTGTTTATAAAATGTGCGTTTATATTTTCGTCCGTGAGGGGAGTAACAAAAATGAATCGATTTTGCTAAATATTAATTGTATTCCGCAGGCTATGGAATATCTGTTTTATTTTCAAGTATATGCTGAAAATTTAATAACACTGATTAAAGTTTGAAATCATTTTCAAAAAATTGTCCAGAATATTCGCTGCTTCTTCGTACATAAGAAGATTAAATTTGATACAGGCACTAATATTACAGTGAATCTCAAGCTTTTGACTATTTAATTAATTTCAGTTAATTTATTTAAATATATGGACCCTCTATTAAACTTGCTACAATACCGTAATCAGTGGATAGAATGATCATTAGTCGTGAATTTCTATATACATCAATTGTTCTGCTTTGAAATCAGACAAAACATATCGTTATATCCCCGATATGTTTACTCTTACAGCATAATATCGAATTGTAATATAAATCATATCAAACATTCAAAAAAGATATATTCAATTTATTGAAAATTTCAAAATGATCAAATTATCAAAATCAAAAACCACACACCATATATATTTCTATATATATAAGTTACGGATTTTCCATTCAAGAATCGTCAAAAGTATGGACATTTGCTCCATTATTTTCAGCGCCATCGAAACTGCAAACAAACTTTAACGATACTCATTTCAAATTCAAAAGTTTATTTCTCGGCAAACAGTTGTAGAAAAAAAAAGATACAGAGTCGTTTATGATGGAATTTCTGAATAATATATCAGCTAGTAAATTCGACGCATGATATATATTTCACTGTACGGATCTCCATATTTGAACAACTGCATTAGCGTTTCACATAAGAATTTTAAGAACGCGTTATGATTGATCTTCACTATTTCTCACAATTTTTTAAAATGTTATTATATACTTTTGCATCGAAAATTTTTATAAATTTTTTATATCATATACAATATACACATTGAAAACAAATATTAAAATGTCAACTTACATTTTTATGAATAATATCATATAATAACAATTAAAATGAAAATTATATTATAATAAATTCAAAATATTTAAATATTTCACATTTTGTAAAGTATACAAAATTATCTTTATTAATGCTAGCTAAATAAGTGAGAAATAAAAATAGAGTGGAGAAAAAAATGTCGATTTTTTCTGTTCAATTCTAAAAATAAAATTAACTATGAAAAGCTATAAAAAGAAAAATAAATTGAACAGTTTGTTTTCTTTGGTATGATTTTGCTACCATTACAAAGAGGTTCGAAGAAGCGAACATAACTATGCACAGTTATATATTGGTGGTTACCTTAGCAGCTTCATATATTGCGTGCAGTTGGTTCGTAATGTCATTAGCCTATCTCTGCTACGGTCTACTGAAGCTTTTGAACTTGTTCTCCGGGGATGAGTATAGCGGAAGAGAACGAAGTGACGAAGACAAGTATAATGAGAGATAAAAAACAAAAGCTAGCGAGCTCTCTATCCGCCAGCTATTCACCGCAATTGATGTCGTGAATTATTTTTTTGTTTTTCATATCACTTTTTCTTTTCCTATGACCTAATGTGTTTTGTCAGCGATTTGACAAAGGTCACACAAAACGTTCTTTGCATTGGCTGCGAACTCTAATGAACGTAATTCCATTTTCAGTTCCATTTTTGCTTGTTTCAATTAAAGGATCGCTTAATTTTTAGTTTTTTATGTTTGTTTTTTATTTACTTTTATTTGACTTTTTTCGCGTAATTCGTGGTTTATAAATTTCGCTGACACAAAAAAAATGTAAAATATATCAACGTCACGTTCTTTGGAAAATTATTTTGAACTTTCTTTGTAATAAATTGTCGCTGCAATCGGATGAATCGTTTCAAAGTGTTGAAAAGCAACTATTTTAATTTATTTGAAAAATATCCTTTATTAAAAAGTCAAACTTTTATGACATTCTCTTTCGTCTTAAATATCAAAACCAACAATGAATATGCAAAAACCATTCACATGATTTACCCCGATTTGCATTTCATATTTGCAATTATCGTATATATTTTGCGTCAAGGAACATTCATGTAGAATTTTTTGAGCACTAGGTTTTTCAATTTAAAGCGTTATGTTAATGCCATGGATCAACTAATCATTTCAAACTAAAGTTGTAATTGTTTGCTTTTATTTGTTACAGTGCACTACAAACATTTTTAGATTGTTCACATGACACGGTTCGACGGAAGTGTGGCGAGGAAACTGCCAATTTTACCAAAAAATTCCTTGACAGGATGTCAGCTCCACTTCTGACGGTAAACAAAAAATATTCGTTTTGATACATTTTTTATTTTTACAACAAAATCATTCATTAGGAATTTTTTTACAATACTATAAGTATTTATAATTTACTATGATTATAAATGAAACAAATTTTGCGTGAATAGATTTTTATCAATAGTAAAAATTACATTTCAAAATATTAAAATATTTATTATTATTACATAAAAATATTTTTTATGAAACATACACACACAATAAAAGAATATTTTCGAGTTGAGCAAGTAAAATTCGCTTAGTCTTTTCAAGGGAAAATATATAGGCAAGGCTGTGAAATTCGCACCTAAATTCAACAGTGGATTATTAAGAATGTACTCATCTAATATTTCTAACAAAATTTATGGAATATTGTTGTTATCACGATGATTTTGTAATTTTAATGAAATTTAAAATTTCATAGTACTGTTAATAGTGATAGATATAATTAATAGAACAGTAAGCATTTTTTTGCTCAACTCGCATGTTAAATTCTTTTTACTTTTTTTTTTTTTTTTTTTATTTATTATTTATTATAATTAG
>JAAMPD010000946.1:0-32977 GCA_025266255.1 Trissolcus basalis
ACAATAATTTAACTGTTTTAATTAAAATAATACCAAACGTTATACTTTGCAATTTTATTTGCATTTTCAGAAATGTAGATATGGATCACTATTCCGATGTATGAATTTTATTTTGAAACATACGTTTGCACTTTTTTTTGGTAATGTTCCGAGAGTTGAATCGACTTGAAATTTTGTACACTTGTAGGTCGTGATCAGGTCTGCCTGCAGAAACATTGGCAAGGCTGCGAAATCGAATCAATTGTGTATACGAATTTTCAATGTACACCGGGCAAACTGCGTCTCAAATACTTTTTCACTTTTTTTTGATAATGTTCCGAGAGTTGAATCGACTTGAAATTTTGTACACTTGTAGGTCGTGATCAGATCTGCTCAGAAAATATGGCAAGGCTGATCCATGGCACAAGATCTCATAAAAATGTCTGAAAGAATGTCTCCTGAAATGTCGGATGCAGCGGTGATAATTTTTTATTATAAAAAAAAAATAAATAAAAAATAAAAATAGGTAGATTCGATATAGAGAAAATCATATTGACAGTTAGGGTAATTGTGACCCGCGGAGTAACAATTGAAATTATCAAAATTAAGTTGACACATTCTCAATTAACTTAAAAGTAGTCAAATTTTTCAAAAATTTTGCTATAGATGCGTTTGTATTTTAGTAGATTTATAATTCAAAATTACAAATAAAATTCTGACTATTGTGCTGAACTGTATCTCCCAGCTTAAAAAAATATGTATCGCTTTTAAGCTAATTTTATTAGTTTGAGTTGTGTCAAAATGTTGAGTATCACTTTTCACCATAGACACTTCGGATGAAATATGAGAAGTAAAACTAGTCAAGTGATTTAAAAAAATAATGGTGTTTTTATAATGAAAAACTTTTTTGTAAGAATTTCAGAAGTATTTTTATGGTTAGTAATAATTTGGTGATACAAAATTGTATTGATTTGTTTTCCTTTTGTGAAAGTTTGTAAAAGTAAAATCAAATTTTCAAAAATTTGTTTAAACAATTGATGTTAGCTGTCAAATTTCGGTTACATTTTTAATAAATCTTTCACTTTTGAATAAACAAAACAATAAATTTGCAAAAATAAACAGTTGCAGCGACAGTCCGAATGAACACACAAATTGCATAATATTTTGTGCTTATTGTATAATACAATAGCTGTGTTGATGTATTGAAACATAATTCAATATTTTAATAAGGTATATTGTAGGCGTCATTATTTTACAAAGTGTACGTACAACGCCCGTCTATGAGATTTCAGTCGAAGATAAACAACTCTATCAGAAACATGTTGTTAAACTACCAGGATGAAATTGATTTCCACCATCAGAACCATTTCAACCTGTAAGTTTCCCTTCCTTTTTCGTTGGTTTCAATTATTTATAGTTTGACTTTTACGCTCCGAGAATCAGATTATGTTTTTAGCATTACTGTATATCTGGTACAGTATTTAAGGAGACGATTTTGAACTTTTTTTTAAATTCTTTTTTTTCTAAATTTCAAAATCATTTTGTTTATGATAACAAACAAATAAAAACCCACGTCCATAAACCCAAACAAAAACAAAATAAAAAATTAGTTGAGCAAAATCAACATAATAAATAAAAATAAACAACAACAAAATTAATAAACATAAACAAACAAAATGAAAAAAAAACGAACAATACATAAAAAACGAATTCGAGAAAAAAGAAAGTGAATAAAAAAATTACCTATGAATTTATTAATTTGTTAAATCAAAAAATGAAAATGTGAATAAAAGAAAGGAATCACAATCGATAAGACAAATCCAGTTGGGTTAAAAATCTGGAAAAAACCGTGAGTGAAAAATTAAAGTGCAGTTGCGTTCGTTTTATTGCCCATTCTAATATCATTGGTTGGCATTTTATCAGTGAGCCAAGTTATCCGTGCACTGGCCGGGACCAGTATTATGCTAACTATTACGTATACAACATATATCGCAGGTCGCGAATATGTCCAAGTCACTTGTGCATTATTTCGCGTACGCTCGTTTTCTGCAAGGTGTAGTGGCCGCAGTTTGCTGACTTGATCTCCGACAGATCGGTCTACATATTTTGCATTCATTTTTACGCGAGTGCAACAATTATGTGCCTCGAATGTAAACAAAGTCCTAGATCCACCTCGAGTTCGTTGAATTACAAATCAATCCTTTCATCTCAAAATTTTTCAAACCTGTCAAATTGCAACATTTCCCACAGTTCTTCGGTGCTCCAAAACTCGAAAATTTAAAATCAACAAATCTAGTTTCCGGATTTGCAAATTCACTTCTTTCTTTTTTGTTTGTTTCATCTCAAATTATTTTCCAACTTCAAATTTGTTTAATCAACATTTTATAAATTTGCCATAAGTTTTCTGTGCTCCAAAATTCAAAAATTTGAACCAAACAAAACCAAATTTGCAAATTTACAAATTTACTTTTTTTTTGTTTCGTCACTTTTTTTGGATTTTTTATGTTTGTTTGACTGTTTGCGATGAAAAATTGGTACATTTGTTTTGAATTGTTGAAAAAAAAGTAAATATCCTGAAAGATTTATCACAGTTGAAAACTCGTAGCTCGGTTACAAATAACGTGTAATATGCATGACTTTTCTGTGTGATTACATTATGTCATATCTCAGACTTGCGCTCCTATTGAAAACAATTTGTATGCACGTGTGCGTTTCAAAACAAAACGTATTGCGAGCACGGATTGTTATTCTGATCTGCTTGCCCAAACAAACCCCGAAATGATGATGCCTCTTCTAGTCTCAGTATTATCGGAATTGTCGTGATCGGTGTGTGTGACTTGTCGGCCGATTTGTGACCTCACATTTTCTATGAATTCGTATACACTCTTTTTAGGAATCTTCGAGTTAGGGTGAGAAACGAAAAAATCGTTTTTTTAATCCCACCTTTTTAAATTCAATTTACCTTTCCTTTTTTTTTGACAAACGATACAATTTGTTTGGCATGATTTTCACTGTTTTTAGATGAAGTGTAATTTCCAAACATGCGAATTTGCTCGTCACAAATGAAAGGTCTTGACGTGTTCCCCACAATTCAAAAATGATCTTTTTTCCTTTTTTATTTTTAGAAAATTTCACGTGACGCGCGAAATTGGTTCTTACAAAAATTCAAGGTCGAGGAGGTCATACAATTGTCCTTGTAACGTAATCGATATCGCGGGGAATTATTGTATGACATTTTGACCTTGACCTATTTTCTTAAACAAACTGACCTCGATCAACAATTATACCTGAATTTTTGATGACCTGATTAAGGATAAGGTTTATATTTTTCTATTTTCCTATGCGTTCACATAGAAAAATGGAAAAGTATAAACGTGATTATCTCGAAAAGTAAACGATGGAAAATTCTGAAAAAAATTACATAATACATTAAATCTCATAGAATCTTCTTGGAAAAATTAATTAAATTCTGTGAATTATCAATAGCACAACCAATACCCTTAATGACGGAGACAATAAAATTGAAAAGATACAAATATACGAGAGTGTTTACATATGAAAATGTTTATTTTTGTTTGTAGCGAAATGGCCAAGGTCGGGCATACACTCCAGTCTCAAATATCGACAAAAGATGAATCGATGATAAATTTTTCAGGTAATTAGAAAAGTTCTTTTTTTTTGGCATTTGAAATTATTGGTGTGATAAATTGATGAATTTTTGTTTGCAGAAGATTATTCCTACGACCCCAGCGATGCCTCACAACAAGAATCTGATTTTATGGAGTATGTTGAAATGTCAACTGAAAATTATTTGTTTACACGTTTGCATAAACATAAACGCTTGTAATAAACAAACAAAAATTGATGGTAAAAAAGTACTTGTATCGCAAGATGAAATTGTGTTTTGGTTTTTCAGAAGCCATGAAGAATGTCAAAAGGAAGTGAATTTTCTGAAAAATAAAGTTAAGGAACTGGAAAAGGAAAATACAAATTTACGCGAAGAACTGCACGATTCTGAATCGTACACGTCACTTCTGGAGATTAAAATAACGAAATGCAGTAAAGATATGTAAGAAGTTTTTACAAGCTTTAGTTTTCTTTAAATTTACACGATCAACTGTTATTTGTGTGACTTGTCATGTTGTTTCAGAGCGAAACTAGAAAATGTATGTGCTGAACTTCACCGTGTCCGCGATGATGGCTGCGAAAAAATTGAAGCTCTGAATCAGGAAGTTAAGGACTGTAGGATCAAATTGGCGAACAAAACAAGAGAGAATAAAGAACTGGAAAAACGAGTCAGCATTTTGGAGGCCGATGTAATACTTTTTATTTATTTATAAATTTATAAAATAAATGTTCTCGGTTGAAGAAAGTTATTCTAGAAATGAACCCGGAGTTTGCAAACTTTCGATTTGTTCCTTGGAGAAGAATGGTATTTATGAGAGTGGTTTGCAGAAGGAAGAGTCCCGAAGTCTGAGCGAAAAATTGTTGAACCTCTCGAAGTCATACAACCAGATTCACGTGGAGAAGATAAAATATCAAGAGGAGTACGAGGCCAAGAGTTTGGAATGCGAAACGATTCGGCGTGATATGTCACTTCTGTTGGAGTCGCACGTTAAATTGGAAAACTCCCTTACGGAAACTATAGACGTTAGTTTTCATTTTTATTCCCTCTGGTTCTTCTATTTTTCATTAATATTTATCGTACATACTTCGATCTATTTACAGATCTACGAAATGAAATTAAAAGAACGAGATAGCGAAATCTGCAGCCTGCAGGAGATGTCACCTTCCATCTTTATGGGCGATGATGAAATACTCAAAAGGGTATTTGAATTTTACATTGCATAATTAGGAATACAAACTTGATTGAAATCGTTAATTTACATTTCATTTTTTATAATCCAGAAAGTTTTTTCAACCGAGATTGACGAACATTCAACGAGTACCCCTCGTAAACATTCAAATGAAGAGGATTTCACCAAGAGCTTATTTAAGGAATTATCAGAAAATGAAGTAAGTTGAGAAACTAACGATCTAGTTAAAAAAAAAAAAAAAACAATCAATTGAAATAATATTGAAGACTGAATGATTTGTAATATTTTTCTTTTTGTTTACAGCCTCATTATTTTACGTATCCAAAATACTCCATAGTTGAAAACGAGTTGAAACAGACAGCAGACGATGTTCAAAAGTAAATGAAATGAATAAAATTTTAGATCTGTCTATTTTATCAATCTGTTATTTTTTGTTTGCTAATTATGATCTTTTGTTCGTTTTAGAATGGTTTGCGAAATTGCTTTGAAGGATCCAAGAAAGTCTTTATCTCCAATTCAAAAAGAGAACTGGGATGATGTCTCGGAAATTGAAAGATTGAGACACTCGATCTCCAAACTTGTCAGTTGGGTATGTTAGATAAATAAATCAATCTCTCGTCAATCTGTTTGAACTGAAAGTAATAAATTGAAAAAAAAAAAAAAAAATAATAAATGAAGAACGGTAGAGCGAAGAGAAAAGATTACGAATGAAAAGAAAAAAGATCTTTTGACTTGAAAAAGACGCGACTTTTTCGCGGAGTCAAAGACCGCGGGTCCGATATTTATATGACAATGATGGCGACGCGCAAAAATTCGCCGTGGATTATTCATTTATTTTTAGTCAAAAGTTGTGTTCACGCCGGATGAACGGCTCGCGGTGAACCGCGACTTTTTAATTCGCAACTTGTTCCTTTGTTTTTTTCAGACAAAACCAACTTCAACAGCTGATCAAGAAACGCAAACCGAGGACGAAAACGCAAATATCACCGTGTAAGTTGATTTCTATATCTCTCTCCATCCGACGACGCGGTGGGAGTACAATTTTTTTGATTATTTCAGTCATATCGGCCAAGGTTGCGCCAGTTATTTTCACATCATTTTTTATATGCTTCTTTACGAGCCGAATTTCATTCCTATCGGCTTGTCGTTAAAAACTTTAATCGAAAAACATTATCGTTCACTTTTCTCGACAACTTTGTTGTTCTTATTTATCACAAACAAACAGTAAACAAAAAAATTCAATTTGCAGGCCAGTTTGTTGAAACTCGTTCGAGTTTTGACATCGCGTTGTTAAATTTTGGTCAATTCATTAAATTTAATCCAAAGCCCTTGACGGAATCAGCGAGTTTTACATATCAAGCGGTCGGATCAGATTTACGTCAAGAATCTCTACAACTGTTTCACAGCGCAACCTTTTGATTTCATGACCGTGTATTTACATTGTTGTAACTCGCTCAAATAAGGTGCCGCGCGCTCGCGGGACAATGTCAGTTCGGCGACAGACCTCGAGCGCGTCGCAGTTTTCATTTTCGTCGCAGCCTCCTTTTTGCATTCATATGACACCGGTCGCTGCGAGAAGGTGCGCCATTCCGAATCTCACGCTTCGCCTCTTAATTCGATTTCCCACACTCGGTGAATTAATTGATTTAATTACCTACATTTCAGAATAAAAATCGGTCAACAAAAAACAAAAGCATAATTTTAAACAATAAAGAAAATAAAGTACATGTAACAAATTGCAAAAACAATTGAACGAATTAGATGAAAAGTAATTTCTACAAATGAAAAAAAAAAAAAAGTCAGAGAAGCTTTAGAGTATAGGCTGTATGAAAAAATTTATAACATATAAGTTTGCACCGATGACGTAACGTGACATCTGCACCGAAGGTCTAGGTCGGGTGGAACGATTTTGTTAACAAATCGCGTTATGCAATTGCTCGAAAACCTTGTTTCCCGATCGATCCCACCGTTGAACCTCATTCAATGTTTCTGTCCATTTATCGTCAGGGCCGACCGGGATGCGCCGTCAGAAGCGAAGGAAAATGACCCCGGACGTCGCGGCTTTTCCCATCGGTTCAAGTGAATGTCCATCTTATCCTACCACTTTTATTTGTTCATGTTTTTCTGACTGGTTTGTCTCACTGTTTCAGATCAAAATCGATCTTCACACTTCCGAGCCAGGAGAAGAAGAGCGACGGTTCGAGCGTGCTGGACACGCCCTTGAGATCGTCGTTCTATCTGCCAACAATGAAGGGAGACGAAAATGACAATTTGGTTTTGGACAGCTCAACCGACTCAAAATCAGGCTCCACACCGGTTCCTGACGTTCCTCATCATGTACCTGCCCTGAAACCTCGTCGAAAACCGTCAGTTTACAGCAGCAGCTTTGATGTTCACGACCGACAAGTCGTTCGAAAGAAAACAATTGGGGATGCTGATTTACTCACTGAAAAATATAGGTAATGGAAAAAGAAAAGATGAGAAATTTGCATTGAGAAAAGTAGGTCAGGAGAATAAATTGAGAAGTGAAAAATTTATCTTGTAACATGTTTGTAAATTTGTAAATGTAACAAATTAAGTAATGAATGGGTTTTGGTTTTTTTTCAGGAGCCCGAAAGGATACTCTTCGAGCAACTCATCCGAAAGTTCTTCCCCCGCGAAGCCGGAGTTGGGAACAAGTTTGGATGAGTCCCTGGAAGTGCGATCCGAAAATGACAAGTCAGGAGGGATCACAAACATTTACATGGCGCCGTCAAAATTGGTCGGTGAACCGGGCCGAACTATAAAATCTAGTCAGACGAGCGAGATCAAACTGGACGAGGTCAGGGATCGGTTCAAAAACGTCACCATTCGGAGGCACGACGAGCGAACCGCGAAGAGATTTTCCGATGGCTTTATAGCGTCTTACAATAGCTCCGACTCGGAGCCGCAAACACCAAAAGGTATATCGTTCGGATCTAAAAAAAAAAAAGGTTTATGGTATTTTCCATTCGCAGTCGCGCGCCGGTTGTAAAAGTGTGAATGTAATTTTATGCAATCGAACGTAGCGATCGATTTTTCGCTCTTTCAAAAAATGCAGATCTTGCGGAGTTCAACAAATCGAACGATTTTTTTCTGTCACTGTCGAGATGTCAAAGGAGATTATAATATGAATCGATTCTTTGTTGGAACATTTGCAAGTTCTTTCATTCTTTTTTTTTCTGTCATTCTTACAATGACAATTTTTATGTTATGCTTATCAAAAAATAATATAAATTAATAACAAAATGTGGTTAGTAAATTGTCAATGGTTGTAGATAGATTGATGGAAATTGTCTGGAACGAATAACACGTCTCATGAAAAGCGTTGCATTTTGTTTTATAGACGTCTTGAAAATTGAAACGACGGATTCCCCCACGTGCGACAACCACGATGAAACAGCGAGCACAAGCCGAGCAACAGTAACGCGAGCGATGCCAAGCTGTGAGCGCGACGGCTCCGCGGAAAGGGCGGCGAGTCACAGACAGATCGGCGATCATGACAGACGCTCGGTAAGTGGTCGAGCTTTAATAACAAAAACAGTCGAATTATAAAACAACCAACGCTAATTTGTAACGCTGTCCAATGTCATTCGTTTGCTTTTCAGTTCAAAGAGGTGAATCATACAGATGGATTTTCCCACAACGATCTCGTATCAGTTGGGATGATTATTAACGTTTATTCATCATCGACTAACAACAATCGAAGCCTTGGATTTACATTCATTGTCAATGTTACTCGAGATGTCGTTTGGCTTTTGATAATGAGCGCCAATCGGCTGGTCATAATTAATTGGACTTTATGTAACTCGTCCCTCGCCCCCTCCCTCGATTTTAAAATTCAAAAAAAAAGTAACAAGCCGAACGTTTGTTTTTGATTTGTCAGTTTTGTTTTTCACGAACAGTTTGTAACTTGTTTTGCTGTGTTTCTCCTTTTTTTCTTCTTCTTCGTCTGTTTGATTTGTTTTAATGACTCGGACGCGGCTTGGCGATTATAAAGAAACGGAAAAATTGACTTGCGGTATCCTATCAGCGGATTTGTACTTTGTATTGAAATGAAACGGATGAATTTTTGCAGAGAGCCATCGCGAGCATGAGAAATCGCGCCGATTAGGCTAATTAAAGCAGATGACTCGTGGCGATTAGAGCGCATAATTTCACGGCGGCCTTTTCTTTTTCCCCTCCGCAAGCAAATTGATAACGGTCTGTAAAAATGATTGTTCGACGGGATTTTATTTGTTTACATAGACTCTCTCGTAAATGTAATTGGCGCGATAATGAGGCGACGTTTGATTGGACGAGCGAGCAGCAAGACCAAACGCGTCCTCGCAAATTTGTCCCGATATGACAATGCAATTTGTAATAACCGTTTAAAGGCGGCTCAATTTTCTTCTTCTTTCTCAATATCAATGACAAATTGTGCTCACGTCGTGAGTCACCGCGTGAAGGAAACTCCGGCTCCGATCATTTTTATTTCATCGGACGTATTTCAGTTGTATAATTATTACATGAATCGAAGATTATTGCCGAACGGCAAAGTCGATTATCCGAACGTTGTGTTATTGAAAAAAAGTCACGTTTTGTTGTCCCTCGTCGAGACGATTTTTCAGTCTGCGTGACTTTGAAATTGATACCGTCGGAAGAATTCATCAAAGCGACCGAAAAATGTTCAACTCAAAGACGAGAATCGTCATAAATTGTCCGCAGGAAAATCATTTGCGATTGACATTTTGAGGTCTCCGCGAGATTTATCTGTGAAATCAGTATTTTTATGATAACGTGAGATGCAGGTTGCACACAAGTTTATCATCGCTTGTAACATGACTTCTTTTCTTTTTTTTTCTTATTATTTTGTTTCCTTCTCTGAATCCAACTGGTTGATAAGCGGTTTACATTTCCATCTATTTGAGATATACGATTGCACAAAATCACAGACCGATTACCGAATTTGCATTGCGAATTTAGTCGCGGGTTTGATCAACTTGAGCACTATTTTGTTTTGTCTTTTTTTTTCTTTATTCCTTTACATGTTCTTTCGTTTGGTTTACATTATCAAATGGTGTGCTGGAATAATCAGTTGACATTCATTATACGGACGAGTTCGTTATCAATGATCAGGTTCAAGGCGAGAATCATTTCTCATGATGACAGTCATCAAAATCAGCATAACACAATCTCCTATGTTAAATTTAATTTTGTTATTAATGTGGTCTTTTTTATTTCAATTTTTCAAGTTTGTACAAATTCAATTTTTAACGTTTTTCTTCTCTCTCTTTTCAGCATCCGGTAAAAATGAAAAGATCCGCCTCGGACAGCGATCTACGAGCCAAAATAGAGGAATCACCTAGCGAAGAGTCGGACGAAAAGATCACCTCTTTTCCGAGCCTCAGCAATTTTACACTGGGAATATCTGGGATCCAAAATTTATTCAACTTGGATGAAGAACAAAAGTAAATCTTGCCAAAATAATTTTAAACAGAAAAATGTAAAATCACGAAACTTTTGATTTATAATTTTGTATATTTTCCCACGTAAAATTGCATTATGCTGTGTGATTTTATGTTTTTCTGTTGCTTTTTAAAGTACGAAAGGAATTATTAGTTCTTTCACTAATCAATTTGTCAGAGACGAAATTCCGCGACGGGAATTGTGTTTGTTTGTTTTTTCGCTTTTGTTTTTGTTTAGAATTTATCGCGGGGATCAATATTTGTCACGCGCATTAATCGCTGGCGATAAAAGCCAGATTGACGATCAAAGATGCATGCGGCCGTCCGATCCAAGAGAAACAAACAAAGTTATTATTATCAGAGATTGATTAACGCGCGCAGGTTCAAGCCTGACTATTAATTGACAACGATTGTTAATTGTTAATCATCCAATTCAAGCTAATCTTTTTATTTCTGTCTGCAGGGACGTCCCGATGGAAACCGAGCTTGAGGTAAAAAAGTATAAATTCTCGCTTCGTTACAATCATGAGCTAAAATTATAAATCTCGTTGCAATATAGAAAATCGAAAATTCTATTTGCTTCCTCAATTGGCAATTATGGGTTGGCGTTTCATTTAACTCTCACTATCGTCTGAACGTGTGATGTTAAGCGACGCGTAAACAGTCACTTTATTTGCAGCGAAAGTACACGTCTTTTTCGATCGGTCTCGCCGCGGACCGAATGACCCTTTCAAGGCGAGCCGCGCTCGCCCTCCGGCAACGCGACCAAGCCGAAAACAATCTTAGCGTCGAAATCCAAAGAATGAAACAGGACATCCAGGCAAGACTAGTTTTAGTTTTTTGAGATATTCACAAAAACCCTCGCGGGTGCAATGTTCAAAATTCCGAAGATTAGAGTAACCCGTTAAAGGGATTTTGATTTTCCGAAAGGACACAAATTATTTTGTTTTCTGCGGACGGTTAGGATCTCACTTCGTTTTGCACCGATAAGGATTCGATCGAGAAGATTGAGAAGGCTCGCCACCAGCTCCAGATGATCGACAAGTGTGCACACAACGTTTCCTGCACCGCCGAAACTTTGGGCGCGATCAAACAGGAGAGCCGCATCTCAAAAGCGATCTCTCTCTCGGATAGGTACCTCCAGGTGCTCAGGACCAGGTGCAACAAACTCGTCGACGAGGTCACGGAAACGAAGTGAGCTGCTTTTCGCAATCCAATGATGCTTTGATTTTCCATCCTCGAATTTCCTTCCGCTTTTTAATCTCAATGCTTTTTAAAAATTAAAACTAGCAGGAAAATCTGTGATTGAAAATGTACCAAAAGGATGAATCTTTTTCTCTGATGTTTGGTCGAATTTAAAGTAATATAGAACCTAAAATTTGATTGTAAACTTTTGAACAAGTCTTGAATTTAAATTTGGTAAATGGATTTAGTTTTATTGAAATAATTAAGGAGAAAAATCTTCTTTTGGTATGTTTGTTGCAGTAAACTAGATTTTTGATTTTAAGAGGACAAATTTTGTTACAGACGAGTTCTGACTGAGAGCAACGTAATGCTCGAGGAGAATCCAAGCGAGATTGGCGACGACGTGCCGCGCATCCGCTATCGTGCCGTCAATTCCAACAGTCGAACAGTGGTTGGCTCCTTTTTTTTTGATTCGTCTATCTATAAGTTAGATTTTGGCTGCTTTGGCTTTTCACATTGTACAAAAATAACTCTCATTACCAACTGGGACAAATTAATTGCGTCATTCCAATGCTTATCTCGCTGGGTTGATTTTAACTCACTCTCCACCTCCGCTTGGCTCCGACTAATCAAAATGTCACGTTCTATATAGCTTCATTTTGAATCTTCGCTTTTTCCTACTTGTTGTTTTATACTTTTAGATGGCTAGAAGGAGGGCGAGCATTGCCACGATGTCACGACCGATGAACTCCATCCCTGACACGATCAAGGCAACTTTTCTTGTCTCCTTTTCGTAAAAAAAACACGCTCGGTTGTATCTGACGTATTTACCACCTTAGATGTAGAACAAAACGAAACGTTTCTCTAGATTTTAGTTTTGCAAATGAGCGATTGACTTTGAACGTTAATTGAAGTGCAAATTGGCAGGGGTAAATAATGCGGCCAATTGACTTTAAGAAATGTATAATTAATTCGCGGTTCGATTTACAGGAGTCCAGCCCTAAGCAGAGGAACTCGATTTGTGGTCGCGTTTCATCGAGAAGACCTTCCCTCAGCTACGAGCGCCAAGACGGCGATAGGCTCGATCATGCCGAGTAAGTCGTTTGCCTTCGCTGGTTTTGTCGCGGATTTGATTAACGTGCCGTTTTGTCGATTTGGATCAATTAAGGCGATCTCGGCACGCGATTGCAAAATGAAAATTATTTACATTTTAAACGCAAACAATTTTTTAATACTCTTTTTCATTAGTGTGGCGAAATTCAACTGCTTATAAATTGATGTATTAACAAAAAATCTTTTTTCATTTTTTTGGTTTCTTATCTAGTTATTGGGTATTAACTTTTTTGAGGTTTTCAGAAGATCGAGAAGCCACGATAAACATGAAATTCTGGACAATGGCAATGGTTTGGAAGAACTACTTGCTCATAGGGATGATGAAGTTCCTATTGTTCAGGATTCTGAGATAAACCTGCTCAATGAGTCTCAATCAAAGTAATTTGTTCAAAAATGTTATCATAATTCAAAGAATTTTTAAATGATTGGTTTTTAATAGGGGGTTTTTTTAATGATTTTAGCAGATGGAGCTCAGCATATTCAAGACTGAATCTTTTTATAGTTGCCTTTTCTATATTCGTATTAATATTTATTCTCATGTTGGCAACTTTCTACTGCAGAAGCGGGTCGTGCCAATGGTACTCGATAGAGGAAATTATCGGAAGTAATGTTAATTTTCTGGATGACGGTCCTAAAGCAATTTAATTATTATAGTAACATTGTTGATAATAATAATTGTAAATCGTTTTTTATGTTTATTATAATGTTCATTCTAAGTGCCATTATTGTTTAAATGAAATAATTCGTGTCAAAAAAGTGACTTTAATGAAATGTAATGTAAAAAACCGATTCAAAAATGGCGAAATATTTTTTGATTGTTGTTTTTTGGGTTAACATCTTCAATTGGCGCAAATAAAGAAACTGATGTTATTAAAACAAAACCTGTATTTCGTTCTCCAAAAGACGATACAAATGCATTTTGGAATTTCACAATGGACGTTTTCTTTTTTATTCGCACATCATTTGTCCGATGTTTTTAATATATAATCAACAAAATTTATATATGTATTTATATATGTATACTGCATTTTATCGTCGACGCACAATTTTCCCCATCGTAAAACTTTGTTTGATACAAAATAAACACAAACAATCATCTAAAAGTTCAGCAACGTGTAAAAATTAACAACTATACACGTTGGATTGACCAACGTAAAACGCAACTAAGATGAAAATAATCATTGAACGTTATGAAGAATTGTCGTTGATTGTTACTCAAACTTTGCTCGTTTTCTCACTCGCATTATCAAGATAGAAAAAAGTACGCTTTACAAAAATACGTTCATGTGGTATTCTCTGAGACAAATTTGATCTAAAAATTAAACACAACGAAAGATAAAAAGATGATTCAGTTCCTACTGTCTAGGAATCTGGGACAAAGTAGAACAATGAGCCACAATCAAAGTAAGTTTAAAAAGTATGATTTTTCAAATAAATTTGAAGTTCACTATTCAAGACTAAAGGCAAAATATAATGTGAAGTAACTCTGTTGACAAATAAGTACCAAAGAAACGACTGCTAAATTATTTTGAAAAAAATAATTAGTATCAGAGAGATCCCGGTACAATTCGATATCAGAATTATCTATGAGTGTGCATTATCATACAGCAACAAAGATCCGAAAAAGTATAAAAATCACGATATCCAAGGACAAACAGAGTTTGATTCCATTTCTCGATTAGTCTTATTCTCAATCCAAATCTTGTATTCGTTTAACTTCGTTGATATTGTCAATCTATCTTTTAGGGATGATCAGGCCGTTTCGTCGCCGATGCTTTTTGCTGAGCCTGAACGAATTCCGGATAATCAATGTAACCGTCTCTATTCGCGTCATCCATGTCCAAAATTGGATCTATCAGATTCGTTAGTTCCTCGTCTTTGAACAATTTCTCGCCTGCTTGTTGTGAATGGGGATCTTTGTTTCCTTGTTCTGTAAAACAAACGAAGAACACAATTTAAAACTCAAGGATAACATTTTTTGTTCTATTTAAATCATCTTCAAACTTTTGTATGTTTTTATAAATCTAGAATTTGTAATTTAAATTTGTAATTTAAAAGTTTACAAACCGTGCCAGTGGATTAGAGACTTGATCAGTTCACAGCCGTCAAGTTTGTTGTTGCCATCAGCGTCGTGCATTTTGAAATAATGGAACTGAAGTTCTTGGTCAGACATCTTACTCGTATCAATAGGAACGTCCATGTGCTCTTGAATGTGACTGAAACGAAAAATGTTCAATTATTTAAACTGATTTTTACTTTCTTCCAGATTGAATATAGAGAGTTGATGATGTTGGTTTACCTTCGTTCTTGAGCAATATTAGCAGCATTCAAAACTTGCTGTTGGCCATGATGGTGGCCATGATCATGGCCATGAGGTTGTTGTTGCTGTACAGGTACTTGTTGCTGCATCGGTTGCTGGTGCATCTGCTGCTGCTGATGCATCGGCTGTTGCTGGTGCATAGGCTGTTGTTGGTGCATCTGTTGCTGGTGCATCTGTTGGTGCTGAGGAGGTGGAGGTGGTTGTTGATACTGCAAAATCATCATAAATTAATATTCAATTCATACTTTGTTCAAACAATGAAATAATGAGAATTTTTCTACATAAACAAATTCTATTTGATTCAACCCAAATTATGAATGTTCATACTTTTCATTTTAAAATGAACTGTTGAAATGAAATTGCTGAAATTGCTGAAAATGAATACCCAAATGTGAAGAACAACAAGCAGACGAAACATCAAGATACGAAAAAGCTACGAAGAAGAAAAGAAAGTAAACGAAAGAATGTTGGAGAAATGTACACATGCCAGTTACGCAATCATGCCAAAAAATGAATCACATTTCCATACGTTTCGTAAGAATTTATGTGATGACGAAATAATAATTATCATGAAATTAATAAGATCGAAAGTATGCAGAGCAAAAAAAAAGAGAGATATAGAATTCAAACGAATTTGTTTTCATGCGTCAACAAAAAATTAATGAGCTTAGTTAACAGATGAAAAATTATTTAAAGAATGAAACTATGATTTGATGAAAAAACTATGATTTTGTTATGGAAATTCATTCGGTGGATGAAATTTTCTCCCAGATTTGAAATAATTTTTTTCTCGCTATGCCACGTATTGATTTCACATTATAATAATTTTGATTTAAACACCTGTTGTTGAGTGTGTTGTGGCATTTGGTGCATGTCATGGCCTTGGGGCTGTAATGAAACAAACAATGTCACAAACCAAAAAATCATGACACAAAAATTTTCGAGTTTCCTTCAAACTCTCTTTTCACTTTCCAATCACATTCCTACAAAAACCTAACAAAACCTACCCAAAGATATCTGAAATTCTCAACAGACATTCATTCATAAATTTTTTAATACAAATTTAAAAAAAATAGTACAGAAATGAATGAACTGGAACACGAAAAACAAAGAAGATTAAGATAAAACGCGAACGTGTTTGAAAACATACACTGTGTTATCTAAACCAAAACAAAACACTAAATCTTTGAGCAAAACTATGGCAATGCAAAATTTTCTAAATTTTTAAGTTATTGTAACCTGTCAATTAGTAGACGAAGAAAAAAAACAAACAAAGAAAGTGATAAAAAATTTTGCAACGTTAGAAAAAAAAAAGATAATAAAATTGATTAACAAGTTGTTTAGATAACGTCAAAGTTTTGAGTGAAAAAGTTGACAAACAAATAAAACAGAAGGAACGACGAGGTGTCAAAAAAATGATGAACATATGTTAGACAAGTTGAGTCAACCTGTTGATATTGTTGAGGTGGCACGCCAGGAGCCACTCTCTGCTGACACTCCGTCAGCTGGAAAACGAGGGCTGTGACCGCACAAATCCATATTGTCCGCAACATTTTGAAAAGTAACAAAAAAATTCAGGCGACGACGCGATGCAAGGTTTATTCAAATTCGCCGGCTCTCACTTGGTAGAAATTTTGCGCGCAGCCGACCGGTCTCGATTTATTTGATACACTACTATCTCGTCATAGTTCACGGCTTTCAATCACATTGAACCGCACGAGTGCGAGAGCTTCATGTTACGTTGCGCGTGGTTTTTAACACGGGAGAAAAAAGTGGGTCCAATGTTTTTAGGTTATGGTTTCACAACAACACGACACTATTGACGTGTCGCTTTAAAAGGCGGGGTCATTTGAAAAACAAAAACCTGATGGAAATAAACATCCATTCAAACCCCCAAAAAATTATCGACATCACTTATTTACCCATCCTTTACATAAAAAAACGCAAAATAAGTATTTTTTTATTATGATTTGGATTTTTTTAGTTTGTATCAATTTGAAAAAGGAGAATTTTATTGAAAGGTCAAAGGGAACGAGGTTTGTTTACTTTTTTTGTTATTCGTTTGTTTGAGAGAAAATGCGAACTTTTTTGATTGATTTTTTTGTTTTTATGGAATTTGTTTCTGTTTTGTTTTGGAATTGATAACCTCAAAAATTGGCGCGGATGAGTGTAGAGGGCGACACCGGTCGGAGGTTAATTGCGAATTTTCGTTGCGCGCCTATATTCGGCCTCCGTCCTTGCCAAACAACAACAAACCGAGAGCTATGTCAATTAGTTAATGTTGTAGTTGTATATTTATAAAGTAGGGCGGATGAAGTTTGGTTGAAGTCGTCGCTCGGCTTGACAGGTGCCAACGTGAAGATGAGTTTCGTCGAAACCGATTCGGTGAGCGATCTGGTGCACAAACTAGTCGTGTCCATATTAGGAGACCAAAATCCAGGTTTGGCCAAATTTTTAATAAACATTTACTCATCTTATTGAACTTAAAAAAAGAAGAGCGGGTGTTTACACTGATTAATTTTCTTTCAGATGCAATTCGAAGATATTTACGATTTTCTCTAAGACTGTTGTCGTCAAACCAAAGTGTTGACATTGTTCAAGAAGAAACTGCAGTGGTTAATCACATAAAAACAAAATTCTCCCTGTCGCAAGAGGTACAACAATTTGATAAGTTGCACAATGAACTCAAAGATGGGGTAAGAAATGAATGATGAAATAAGATTGAAAAATATAAAATTCAGTTTATAAATATTTCTGTCATGATATTCTAACAAAATCTTACCTTTGTAGGTCTTCAAAAACCGTACAAGTATTTTGACTTTTTTGTATTATGTCAAGCAGACTGGAAAAGATATCAGGGAGAAAAATTTTTTGTTTCCTGATATGAGACTGAGTTCAAATTTCCCTTCTGCATCCACTAGTGGTAAATGAAATCCGCAAAATAATATAATAATAAATATATTATAATATTTGTAGCAAATTTGTTGACAAAATTTCTCTCTAAAGACTTGTGTCTTTTTAAAATGTTAATTATATATTTTTTGATAGGTACCAGTTTACAAACGTCCTATTCCACTGGCCAAGTAGTGCCTGTAATAAGCGAGACGAACCTCCGAGGACTGACAAGTCCGACGGGAACGTTCAGCGAAGACTGTGTGTCGGAAAGTGTTCTCGTCCATGATTTGATTTACTCTTTCCAAGGTATCGAGGGCAAAGTTCTAAAGTTGGACTGTAGTTTCGGCTTTCAATTAGACCCGTCTGTGTCAGTCACCGGATCTCATAAACAAGTTCTGCTGAGGCTAAGCGAATTGGGATTTCTATATAACACGATAAAACGCGGCTTGGAACGTATTTCCGCCGGCAGTTCTGGACGTGTTGCCGACAGCTTTGTTTCTGCACTTCGACATGAATTATCTGAATATTATCGGTTTATTGCTTTACTGCAGGAAGATGTCACTCGGTGAGTGAAAATAAATAGAACCGAAAAGAATATCGAAATAGAATATTCATGAGTCAGAAAACATCATTTGTGAATGACAGTTCAAAGTTAATTATAAAACATTAATAAAAAATTAATTTTTGGTTTCAGGTCCCAGAATCCTTTGAGTATAGAAACAGTAACTTTGTCCCACCTGAATCTCTGGTCATACGAGCCCCGAGAAAGTCTTAAGTGGCTTGCAGGGATCGTGAACGCCTGCAGAGGCAAACGCGGCGGAGCATTAGCATCAGCAGTTTACGAATTCAGTTACCAGGGAGACGCAGGCGTTCAGAAACTGGTTAAACGAATCATGCAGAGTGTTTGCAACCCGCTGTACAGTATGCTGATGCAATGGATCACTGTCGGCCAACTAGATGACCCCTATCGGGAATTCTTTATCGAGTCTTGTTCAAATGTCGTGGGAGACAGGATGTGGCACGAAAAGTACCAGGTGCGAGACTCAATGGTCCCCTGCTTTATCAGCAAAGCGCAGGCTAACAAAATCTTGGGCACTGGTAAGAGCATCAATTTTCTCCGAGAAGTTTGCAAGGACTCGGAGCCTCTCAAGGGAAAAGATAAGGATGCTCTCAGAGACGCACAAAATAAATACGATGGTTTGTAATTTTTTGTACGCAAATATATCACTGATAAAACGTGATTTTTATTTTCTTTGAATCTGGGATGGTTTTTTAGTTGAGGCTTTCTTTGATATGGACCCGGACGGCCGACTTCAAACCATGATGGACACTGCCTACGAAGAGACCTCAACTCGAGTGGTTGAAATTTTAAATAAACAGTATCATCTCATGGACCACTTGCAGGGAATCAAAGGATACCTGTTACTCGGTCAAGGACACTTCATTCAACATTTAATGCACTTGCTACAGTATGTAATTTTGTCCTCAAAATATTGAAAAGTTTAATTTCAATATAAATTACATCGTTATTATCATAATTAGAATGTTATATAAATTATAATATTTTAACACGAAATTATAAATGGAAGTTTAAATTTTCATTTTCAGACCCGAGCTAGATAAACCCTCTAATTCTCTCTATCCCCATAACATCTCGTCAATACTCGAGTCAGCTATACGAGCGACAAGCTCGAAATTGGAAGAAGTTGATGTGCAAAGACGATTGGACGTGAGATATTTGCAACCATCAGAAAATGAGACTGGCTGGGACGTTTTTGTCTTGGATTATAATGTCGATGGTCCAATTGGAACGGTAAATTTGAAACAGACTCGTTTTCTTAATCAAACGTTGAGACCGAAAGTTTGAACTAAGTATAACAAACGTACAATTTCAATTTCACGTTGTAGATTTTGGAGCCTTGTCGTCAGACATACCAGACCGTCTTCTTTTCTCTGTGGAAAGCCAAACGAATGGAAACTATACTGTCAGCAATTTGGAAACAGCAAACAACGTCAGCGAAAATGTTTCGCAAAATGCCAGAAGTTATGGCGGTGCACAATCAGATTCATCTGATAACCAGCAGCATGGTTCATCTTGTTCATCAGATGCAGTATTACTTTATATTCGAAGTAAATGTCAAAATCATTCTAGCCGCTAATCGAATTTTGTAATTTACAATTCTGACATTTCGCTTCGTTTTAATGATTCGTGCTGCTTTTTATTAGGTTATCGAGTGTTCCTGGGATCTATTTGTAAAAGAATTAAATCAAGCGAAGTCACTCGATGAAATAATTGCAACCCACAACAAGTTCATCGAGTCAGTTAAAACTGGAACACTACTTGATGAAGATTCTCAGGTGAACATCTTAAATCACGTCTGAGTCAATTAGATACGAAGAAAATTCGTCTTAATAATCTTTAATCTGACATTTCAGGAACTGAAAGACCATCTGCGGTCGGTTTATGTACCAATAATGGAACTGCAAACACTCGAGGAAACGTTTCTTGCCAAAGCAACGCAAGAATACGAGGCTCGCTTGAATGACGAACAGAACGTGGAAAAAACAAACGAACGGATTTGGAAGTGGGGCCGAACTAAAAATACCGACACAGTGCAAAACGAGCGCCAAGCTGCTTTCAAAAAGTATCTCAGCACTCTTTCGAGACAACTCAAATTGTTGTCTAATTCATATCAGGTAATTAAATAACTGGTCAATATCAATTAAGGTAAACGTACCTAATTCGGTTATAGTGTTTGTTTAAAATATATTTTAATTCATTCTGAAATTGGAGACTGTGGAAAGCATTTTATTTAAATTAATGGAAAAATAATACCTAATCTTCGCGCATTTCAAATAATTTAATAATTACCCGAAATAAGACTCAATTTTAAAACAAAATTAATACAATAATTGGTACACTATAACCGTATTAGGTACGTTTACCTTACTTTCTGTAAATTATTTCAGACATTAATTTTTCTTCAAAATTGCTTTTTCAGGATCGTGTTAAAAAGTTCTTACTAATGCTCGCTCTAACTGACGACTTGTCGTTGCGATTATTGAGCGTTCGTTTGGATTTCAACGAGTATTACAAGAGCAAAGATAGCCGACTGCTTGAACCTCTCACATACATGCATACGAAACAAAGCGACCACCTCTTCGCAGGATGCAAGTGACAGGGTTCTTTTGGGGATACCGGGACAATAACTCGGAACTTCGAAGCCAAGAGAACTCTCGACGGTGCCAAATCGGGAACACAGTTGTGTTTCTTTGAAGATCATTTTTCTTTGGAAGAGGTAACATGGTCGGTGCCAAGGAGCAAACTTTTTCGTAGACTCCGACGCAGACGAGTCATGTTTTGTTGCACCAATTAATCGTTAACGTGACAACTAATCGAACAAACTTTTGAGTTTATTTTTTATTTTTCAATCGCAATATTTTGTCTTTGAAAAAGCAATATTGTAAGATTGATGCCACGATGAACGCCATGACGTAGAGTTAGTTACGGTTTTAACATCAGCCCAATTATTTTTAATAACACTTTGTTATCTCACGCATCGTACATGTTTTCTATGTACACCTTGTTATAATAAATAGCTGAAAAAATGATCGCGCCAATTGTGATTCCAAACCTGTCCAATTATAGAACGCTTTTCATTGTTACCCCAAAAAGAATGGCTCGTTTTATCTGTTTCAATTGCATCTTTGATGTACGTAAATGTTAAACTCTAAATCAATTCAATATTATCAAACCGATCGATACACATCGGACACTTATTTCTTCAACGGGTTCTCGGTTATAAAATAATTCGACGGTTATTTTCGCGACTGTCAGGTTGAATTAATTACTTATTGTGATGCAAATGATTGCATATAAAACAGCCTGTAATTAAAGCGCTCGAAGTTGGCGATGATGAAAAGTACCGTAGACAGGTTTATGAAGATCATTATCATTTAGATGAGCTTCGATTAATCGCTTTTTTTTCATCCCAGAAAAACCATCAGTTATCAATTATTAAAATCAGGAAACTATTTAGAAAAAAAAAAAATTATTTTTTACTTGCCACTAATTTTTTTTTGTACCTTTGACATTTTTATCTCGTGCAGTTTTCATTTCATAAATATGAAAACTGATAAAAAATGTGACTGTAAGACCCGCGAAACGACCGGCAAGTTATTTTTCATTTTCGATATCTTTTGACGGAACTGAGCACTCTTATCGGAGATTTTTACCTCCTTGTCGCGAATTCATTTCACGATTGACCGACATTCAATGTTCGACGTCGCAGATTCCCTGTGCTTTTTCTTCACAATCGCTATTTTTCGGGTGATCGAAATGTGTGAATGTGAAGTGCACTGATAAAATTTCAAATTTACGAGATCCACTGTTTTATTGCCAAAAAAAACCATTGCATTTGTATTTGTAAGTCAAATTGTTAATTCGTCATGTATCAGTTTGTACCAGGGTTTCTATATGTAAATAACACAAATGGCTTTTTTTTTATTTCGAACGTTTGTAATTACGTGAGAGCAATCCGCATCTGACAAACGAAGCGTGATATTAAAATGTCCGATCTACACACAAAATGATAGGTTCAAATATTGCGATTACAAATAAATTTGTCAAACGGAAGAGAAAATAGTTTCTATTGGATGATTATATAAGATTGAATTTCCGGACACTATCAGGTTGAGAGTAAAATCAATCTTGTCTTTTAGATGAAAATTTCCTCGCTTTTCTAATCAATATTTATTAATGCAACGCGATGAGCTGAAGTGTAAAGTGAACATTAGATTTTATGAGGATTTAAAGGGTCAATATAGGAGCGATCCGATAAGAGGAAAAAAATCGGCGTTCTCATCGTTTGAGAATGGCTTTTCAGGTGCCTTGTAAAACGCCGTTTAAAGGATACGAGAGAAACGTAACAAACGACTTAATGGCTCACTTAACTTGATAAATGTCTTTTATGAATTACGCAATTCAAAGATTTTCGTTCAACTGATAATTAGGCTCATCTTTTCCACCTAATTTAACCATCCCGCAGACTCGTTAGAGGCGACAATTTCGTTATTGTAGAAAATTAACAATGTATTCAGTGAAATTGTACTATCATAATTATTATCGTTTTGATAATTTTTTAAATTTATAATCAATTGTAATTATTTTAATTTCGATAAATGTAATTCTTTAGTTCTTTTTTTTGTTTTCTTCGAGTTATTCGTATGTATTACTTACCAACTCGGAGCACGTCTGTATTATTTGAAACTTGACTCCAGCGATGGTGGTGTAATGGTCAGCATAGTTGCCTTCCAAGCAGTTGATCCGGGTTCGATTCCCGGCCATCGCACATTTATTTTGCTTCTGAAATCAAAATCAACATTTAAATGGAATCTGCTTGAATTATTTTATATTGTTTATAGAAATTTTTTAGGATCCGTTTATCTATATTCTTACCATTTTTTTGTAATGATTTTGTAAGATCATTTTCTTTCAAATGCTAACTTTCTACATTATATACATAAATATTTTAAACAAAAAAGTGCAAGAAAATCTTCGTTTGGCTGTTTGTAAATTATACTCACAAGATAAAAATTGATTCTTATTGAATTAATTAAGGTTTTGTAAAAAAATTGAATATTATTTAATTTATAAAATTTAATAAAAAACTACAGATACGCTTGTTCAAATAACAGAAAAGATGAAATTTAAAAGTCAACGACGGGATCTTAAAGTAAAATTCAATTGCAATAAAAAATGTCAAACGTCAAAATGTCATTATATATCGCATACTCTTCTGAAAATGACCAAAATTTACCAAAAATTTTTTGAACTTCAAATTGATTAAATTAAAATTATTTGTCAACTATAGTTCGTTGTCAAAATGTTGATAGTTGGAATAATTGAAGAATGAATTGTTTTAGGAACGGGTCATCGCACAGAATGGACGTTGAAAGAGAGATTGAAAAAACCATAATCACGCTTAGCCTCTGAACTTTTGACCAGTTTTGTTTGATTTGGAACACACAAAGACTTGGGTCAACTTTCACTAGAGATCGCGAAAAAAGAAAAAATGGATCCGGCTATACATAAAAAAAGTTTAAGAGGGCGAAAATTACGAAAAACTTGCTGATAAGTTTTTTTCCATGAAGGTCTACAGTTATCCAGAACGAGATTTTAATCCCGGAAAGCTCTAATGATTCTCTAATTTTACGTACTCGTTCTTTTTTTAGTAAATTATTAGCTACCGAAAAAAGAAAAAAATGCGTAAGAAAATATAATAAAGTTATTTTTTAAATTAATTTCGCTTTTATTTTGTCTTAATAACGTTTGGTATAAAAGATGTTGTACCATATTTTTTACTTTTTCTGTGTCCAGAACAAAACATTATTTTCTTATTATAACAAGGTTAAAAGAAAATTGGCAAAAATTTACATCAGGTTTAATATCAAGATGATAATGTAGTAACAAAGTTTCGAATAAATTATAACCGAGGGTCAAGTTTTTACGTTCATTACAGTTTCAAAGATTAGGCGAACTCATTTTAAAAAGTTTACAACTTTATGATAGATTGGTGTTTGGCTCTTTCCACAAACTCGAAATAGAACTGACTTTTACAATTTTAATGTTTTTACCTTACAAACTCTTAAAATTGTTGTGTTTCGAAGATAAATGTGCTCGTGAGATCGAAATCTCGTTTTCTTTATGTAAATTCAACTCTGACATTTGTATAAATTTTGCTTGTTGATAAAAATTCATCCGGCTTTTCCCAAATGATATATACTTTCACACATATTATTTTATCTTAGACTTATTCATGTGTTAAATTAAATTACCAGGTTTAAACAATCCTATCATTTTCACCTCTTTCAACCTTTTGCATTTGTTCGTTTACGAGTGTGGCTTTTATTCGTTGCTTTATTTCGGCACTAAATTTGAAAATAAAAAAAGATATGGAATGCTGATAGTCGCGCGAAAAACGTCTTTGGATAAACACTGACACAAAATACAAATCCCAAGGGGTTGTTGCGAATATTTTTTTTTCACACACGATTGATCGATGCTTTTATTAGCTTTTTCTTTTAACGCAGACGTTTTTCTTAGAATCTGAACTTGGCCTAATTTAAAATCAAATTTCACCCGTCAATGAACAGGCAAAAATTTTTATGATTCAGTTTTTAATTTTTGTTAAATTTAAAAAGTTTGTTAACAATATTTCCATCAAATTTTCGTTCGCTGGAATTAAAAAATCTCGAGTTTGTTGCACGTACAAAAAATATTTTTTTGTATTTTTTTGGAAGGATTTCTTTCCAAAGATAAAATAAATGATGAGAGTAGATTTTGTTGATCATAAATACGAATTTCTCGAATAAAACATTATACGATCGTGTTATGGCGCGAAATTCTTATTCTTCTCTTTGGTGCTCTTAAAAAAAAAGGTATGAAAAGATATATTCTTTGTTCGTTGTGGCATAATAAGTTTTATATTTAGTTCAGTTACAATGACCTACATTTTTACACGGTGCAATTTTACATTCAGATAGAAAAAGATTTTGTATGAGTTCATTTTCATTTGTAATGTAAAAGACGGACATTAACAAACAGTCGTGTACCGTTTTCCTCTTTTCTTCCAACTTGTAATTCGTCGAAACTGCTTGAAAAATTGACCTTCGTTTTTAATTTTTTACTACATATTTACAAAAAAATTTTTTTTAATCATCATTTACATTTTTTCCAACTTGATGATCTGAAAGTCATTTCCGTTTTTTATAATAAATCATAAAATAAGAAAAGACGCAAAAGAATCGCTGCAACGAAAAAGAATATTTTTAATAAAAAAAAATTTTTCAATAGTCTTGAGATGTAACGTCAAGATTATAATTGATTTTCAATTTGGTATTGAAACAGTAATAATTGTGCTTCGAATAAAACGAAGATATGAAAACGTTTTTGAATCGAGACGCAACAATTCACAGAAAACGGGTATTGTCTGCATTTCACGGTTGATTTGTAATCTATTTGTTATCGAGGATATCTCCTTCGTAGTTTGCCTCGGTGAAAGGAATCAAAGTTACATAAATAATAATCATTGAATGACTATTGAAATTCATTTTTTTTTTTTCATTCTCCATTTCTAAAATCGCTCCGAAAACTTTTCACGAGAATCTCGTTTAATGATGCCATCTTGTTCGGCATCAATGCGAAACTTTGTTTCAGTAGTACAACTCGACGTGTAGTCGAACCAAATGGAATATCTGGCTTTGGGAAACTCTTTTTCAGAATTATATCATCTAATTAGTTTTTTTGCCACCCTAATCACGGTTGCCAATAAACGAGCTTATGTAACCGAATTGCATCATTAAAATCCTCCGTTGATGTAACAACTCAAATTATCTCTAATGAAAGTCATTAAAAAAATCGATTACGAAATTATCAGTGTATTTTTTCCTCTTCAGGTGACTGCGGTAACAAATGTTAAATAACAAGGATGATAGTAGGTAATAATGAAATGAAAAAAAAAAAATTGAAACAATGCGAGGAGATGGGATATGAAAGGGGATTGAAAAAAATAACTCGAATTTTTCATCGAGCAACAATTTCAAGCAAGCGTTTTGAAATGCCATTTTCGAGGTTTTGCGAATGCGCTTATGCATATGTAATAGGAGAATCGCTTTATCATCGTTTTCATGCTATACATACATGTATAGTTTGCACGAGCAGGAGCTCCAACTCATACGCCGGGCCAAATATTCGGCTATTCCACTTGAAAGATTTCAATGCCATCATTAATTTATTTTAGTTGCAATTTCATCCCTGTTTCTATTTGCGCGTTATATTTTTCTCCACTTGTGTGTCGCCCTGAATTTGATAGGACAGACAATACTTTGAATTCGGAATTTAATTAAAACGTTTTTCAGTTTGCCTCGGAATATTTATGAAAAAAATGAAAATGTCAAATTTAATATTGTTCATCGACGGGAAAACAAACAGAGAAAGACATTTCGATCGGATTGGAGTTACGTTCAAATGCATCGCATTTTTCATTCAGTGTTTGTATGAAGCGTCCGTGAAAATTTTCATATTGATTGAAGCGAGCCGTCGGAATGCCTATTCACATATCTTACGAGCAAACTCTTAACAGTATCTGAAAAATGGGTCAAAAACATGCTCGACGATCGATGCCAACTAGAAATAGGAAACGAATATTGTTCAGTAAAAACAACCGGCCAGGTTTATATTCGCACTCCCACTGATGTTGTGTCATGGGTACTTAAAATTTAACCACCGGGCTAATCAATATTGCATCCCATCAGTCTCACGTGCACGACAACAAATCTGCATGTGGAACCTGTGATATTGATCAACGTAAAAGGGAAATCATAAAATTTCAAATCACTATTTTTAACACGACGAAAGAAAATATTTAGCAATTTCAAAATATGCATTTTCAGTCATTGTTAAATTTTAATTTAATTTATTATCCAAGAAATGAAACAACATTTGCATTTTGATTGTAGAATTCATTTTTAATGTTACTGTAATTTTCATTCCAATTTTCATTTTTGACGTTCATTTTTGTTAATTTGATTTTCGTAACAATTTATTGGAAAATACAAAATGTATAATTTTCAAAAGAAACTAATTAAAAATTTGCATTTCGATCATGGAATTCATTTTGAACGTTATGATAATTTTGTATTCCAATTTTCATTTCTGAGGTTCGTTTTTTCTTTAATTTGATTTTTTGCAACAATTTGTTGGAAAATATAAAAATGTAAAATTAAAAAAAAGAACAAAAATAAACAATCTGCATGTTGATGATGGAATTCATTTTAATAATTTCTATTATTTTTTAATTTCAATTTTTGCAGCAATTTGCTTAAAAATTGTAATTTTTTTTTGAAGGAACAAATGAAAAAGCAAATTTCCATTTTAACAACAACACCAGAAAGATATCAACTGAAAATAATCGTTATCGAGTTTTTGCGATTGGTTTTTCTTTCGGCATATCAAGTTTTTCAAAAGTGGATCAAGTGTAAAAAGATGGGGAAGACAACTGTGTCCTGGCTGATGTACATGTTTTTCATCGTTTGTAGGGATTGCAAATGGTCACTCAAAAAGTTGAGCAAAAACCGAGCTGTTGTACGAACAGAATCAAAGTTGTCGCAAAGGAGCTTTTGAAGCACAGCAAAAAATGAAAGAAAAAAAAAGGGAAAACCCTGTCAGAAAAAAGATTCACCTGATACGTGACGTCGAAGATAGATATACCAAGTGGATTAAGTTCTCTCTCGAAAAAGTTTATCGAAAAATATAGAAAAAAAAAAATTTCTGTTCCTTGTTTTTTTTTTTACTTTTGTTAAGAAAATATAAAACGTCGCAGACAATTTGAAGCATCATTAGGAGATAATTTTAAGATGAAAAATTACGTTGTAATGCTTTAATATCTCCTTTTCTTTTGAACGTTAAGATTATGGTTTTATTGGCTACACGAGCGAAGCCTCTTGAATTTCAAATTTATCACAAGTTTCATGCAAAGTAACTGTTGTAACGTCGCACAAACTAATGTCAACCAATGTATCTCGAGAAGTTCGTGCATAAACAATTTTGCACCTCTTCTGGACTGGGATGAAATGATCCTCGACGAAGAATGCGAATAAATTTCAGCAGCATTCAAGCTGAATGAATTTGAATTACGAGTAAACAAGGTTATGCACGCAGCGCGAACTTGAACGTTTTTGCATTTTAGATACAACGTTTCCCCGAGACAAAGAATCCCAATATTTTTGCCCCGGCGAATTTCTCGTCATTAATTTAAGCCATCGCAGTTAATTTTTCCTTCGGACTACTGGCTTTGACCGGTTTCTCCTTTACCCGCAAACAAAATGCAATCATTTCAATCTCAATAAAATTACCAACTCATCAACATTGTTCGTCCAACTAGATTTTCAATTTCCCATTTCGGGTCATTAATTAAAGTTGATTAATTGCAAAAGTATGATTACCAAACAAAAAACTAGCAAGAGTAAAAAATAAAAAAAAAGTTGAAAAAATGACGAGGAAGTGAATATCATTTTGTTAAACATTTCATTCATGATTTGACATTTTTCATTTGTCTCTCCGTTTTTCATTTGTACTTGAGATTTGTATAACAGGAAGTAGCTCTTGGTATACTGCAAGAAAATTAGCATACAAAAGGGAAACCTCGAATAAATCTAAAATCAGCCGGGTAGTTTCTTCATTTCATTACCAAAACTTCTTAATCAAGAAGACTTTCGCGCACATTTTTACGGATCGAAAATCGGCCCTGATTTGCATTTAAAGTGTGCCATCACTTGATTGTCCTCTGGAAATATCGTTCCAACTTGAACGTCAAAATGATCTAATTTAAAAAAAACTTCTTATCAATTTTTAATTTTCAAATCACAAAAATAAAGGGAAAAAATGATAGAAGAATTGCAAAGATGAGGAAAAGTAGAAAAAATTTTTAATGAAAGAAATGAGAGGGAAAAAGATGGAATGTAAATGCGGAAGACATAGTTCAAGTGTTTTAATTGCAAGGAACTGAAATAGTTGAACTCGAGCTAAGCAAATTTCAAAGTTATAAATAATTTGTTGCACATTATTAGGTATCACGAGATGATAAATTATTCAAAGGCATAGAAAATGGTCGGGGGGGATAATTAATTCGATGGTTTTTCGGGTGAGGCAGCGGGGCGTGCGCGAGTTTCAGTGATAAAGCACAGTTTGCATCGGACGGGCTCGCGCAGCCCGAATGCGCCGTATAATGCAAACGCAACGAGCGCGTCGCCAGTCGGAGCGGAAACGTGTGACGTGCCGCGTTCATCCGAACCAAAGTGCCGCACTCCCTTGCAGGCGACCAGACGCGCGTGACAAGATCCGGTTCGTTTCTATCTGTTGATTTTTCACACAATAAATATTATTTTGTCCCATAAATTCATAACTGTCTTAACAATTTACAACAAACAAAACAAAAACCGTAACTTTTTCCATTTCTATATTTTTATTTCATCTGTTGAATTTGATCAATTTTGTTAAATTTTCATGTCAAGTGTTTTAACTGTAACAATTTGACTGCAAACAAAACAAAACCGTTTCATCAAAGTAACTTTTTTCATTTCAATATTTTTATTTTATTTTTTTCAATTTTATTTATTTATTTTTTTATTTTTTTTGAATTTTTAAGCTAAGTGTTTTCGCTGTAATTTGAATGTTTTATGTATGTGCAAAATTGATTTAATTTTTGAAGTTTTAAATAATTTATAGTTTGTGCTTTTATACAAAAATGTATTTGAAACTATTTTGAAAAGTATTCGAAATATTCGAAAATTGAATTATGAACAAATTAGTGTCAACAATTATTGTTCTATTAAAATTGATTATACAAAGGAATTGCGATTGACCAAAAAAACATGGACAAAATAAATATAATTTACATTCATGAGATTTTAATGAAAGATGATGAAATTAAATTAAATCTTAATTCCGTCGTATTTACAGACGTACTACTATTTTAATTACAACATTTTTAATTAGTTTACAACTTTTTTTGATTCAATTTTTATCACTTTTTTCTGCTTTGGGCGTCGGTAATATATGTTGATATTTTCCTTACAGGTTTTGTTTAGTTGATTTTATTTTGAAACCTCCAATAATTAGTTTTCATGTTTTCCATTTTTCATGCTGATCTCAACACGGGTGAAATTAATATTTCCACGAAAACAAAAAAATAATAATACACGTGCATTATTCCATGAATTATTAAATGATGAAAATTCAATTCGAAGATGTTTAATTTTCTTTCTCCTGTTTATGAATTCTTCTTTTAACAATACCAAAGTTTTTATATGCATATAATAGCAGCATGAAAACTTAGCCGAAAAAAGAGATTCTAAGAACAATTTTTTTCTCGTTACACATTTTCTGTCGCGTAATTTATCTCCCTAAGCATTTATTCCTATAATAGAACATTATACGGGTTTTGCTACATATTTATAGATTATATTCTAAGCGACACTTTTTCACAAAGACATCAAGTCTTCCAGAAAATTTTGTTTGCTTAAAGCCGGGGTTTATTTATGAAATTCAACCCAATAATGAACAAAAAAGGATTAAGTTAAAAATCTCCTTTACAAAAATATATTTCAAAAATCATAAAAATTGGTAAGCAATTCAAAATGAAATTTAAAATCGTCTTCGGAACAAATATTTCTCTTTCAAAAAGATAATTAAAATTGAAATTTAAAAATTGAAAGTTAAAAGTTGTAAAGTTAATAAAACTTTTATCGAAGGCTTTTTTGTAAGAAAAATAAAAGAGGGGGGGGGAATATCATGGGAAAACAAAAGTATGACGTGAGAAATTGCGTCCGTGTATCATCATTAGAAGGAATATTGAATTCTAATAATAACTCTTTGTATTACCACATGTAATTAATACTAACGATCTACAACTAGCGTGCACTTATTAATTTATGCGAGAAATTTCGCTTTGTAAGCAGTCCCTGTCTACTTATTCGCATAAACCATTATTATTCTGCACGAAACGTCGTTCAATTATACATTATTTCGTAACAAATAACGCATTTCGCTTTTATTAAAGCTCATTTCACAATCGACTCAATTTTTTTTTCGCACACAACTTTTAATAATTCCGTACGAACGACGAATAAAAAGATATCCAGTTGGAACTATTTTCATCAACATTTTATTTTATTAATGTCATTTTTATGGTTACAGTTAAAAGCCTCCTGATGAAAATGTAAGAACTAAAACACGACACAATCGTGAAAGCTCGTTAGTTGAAAAAAATGATGTCATATCGACATTAAAACCCCCGCATCAGAATCTCCACGTGTCAACACCAGTCTCATCTTCTGGGAAGACAAAAGGTAAGAACAAAAAAAAAAGTACAATTTTTTGTGCCCTTTAATAAACAAAATTTCCTAGACTGTAAAATTTGTTCCACAAATAAAAAATTGATCCCGACTTGTTTTACTTTGTCTTGTTTTTGTTTAGTTCATTTTTCTATTGTTCGGGTCTAATTTTTGTTTGCAGTTGTTCGCGTTTTGTCTGTTTTAGCTTTTTTGTGTTACGTTTATTATTATAGTTTTGCATCTGTATTTTTGTTAAAAATTTTTTGTTCATTGTTTTACAAGAGAAAGTTTTTGAGCTCGACGTTTCAATGCAACTTGTTTGATAAAAATACCAAATTCGGACAAACATTTTATCGAGTTTGATGTTTCTAGTTTTACAATACAAAAATAAAGTCAAATCGATACGAGAGAGTGATCAATCAAATGAATCCGACATGTGAGGAATTGATGGCAGGTTTTGAGCCAGGAGGTATACGATAGGGAATGATCGCAATGCTTAACGCGTCTATAAAACGAAAGGTCAAGTCTATACTTGTTTATTAATTTTGACAAATCGGGATTGAGTTGACATTTCGGCTTCAATTATTTATTACAGCCAACACCGTTTTACAATTCACACTTTCGTTATTCACGTTTTTATCCGACTAATTTTATTCATAAATTGAAGCACAAAATATTTTCAAACGTGGAACATTCATCATAGAAATAAATATCAAGTACGTACCACAAATTTTTTTTTCTTTTTTCAAATAACAAAATATTTCCATTTTATTTATTTTCAATATTTTTTTCTTATATTTAGTTTTCGTGTTTTTTTCGTTTTGTGTTATTTTTTGTAATGAATTCTGATCAATTTCAATAACAAGTCGAAACGGTCGTTCGATTTTACACAGTCGGTGAAAAGCTATATCTTGTCCAAAGTGGGAAGAACAATACAGCAGTGCCATGCCTAACAGCTTGTCAAACAAACAGCACAACTGTCCTACATTTCAGATTATATTGTTGTCTGTACAATACCGAATGCTTTTTGGTTCTGACTTCGATCCGATCACTCGCGTTCCGCCCTTCATTCCTGATGTTTCAGTTTATTGCCACCGGTCATGTATCTAATCCGGCGTGTTAGATATCGTTATTACAGCGGCGATCCTTTTATTCGCATTCATCAAATCTCGAATGAAACAACACCAAAAACCAACCAAAACAAAACTGATGAAAATCCTATCATTCATTTGATCACTAATTAATTCGTACTTTGAAATAAAAAAAAAACAACTTTCCAATCATTTGAAACGAATTTTTTTCATTGAAAT
>JAAMPD010000946.1:32994-50110 GCA_025266255.1 Trissolcus basalis
CGTTATGAAACTATATCGTATAACAGAAAAAGAGTTTCGAATAATTATCCATATTTTAAGAGGAATGAAATATTCAGAGGCAATTTTTTTTTACAATCCGTTGGAAAAAAGTTCTTCCGGGCGAACATATAAAAGTGCTCGAGCAAATTGTTCGACAAGTGTCACCGTTTACACGTCGCAACTCCCGGATTACGAATTCTACCTCCTAATCCGAGGTACAGTGGAGATAAAAAATGTTTGTTTGACAATATAACATTTTCATGATTTTGCATGGAAAAATGCGCTTTTTCATTTTTCTTTTTACACTTTTCGGAATTTTTTTTTTTTAATTTAATTTTTCATCCCTTTCCTCAATCAACTTGTTGCTAATTTTTCAATGGAGTTTCATCAGTAATTTAGAGTTTGCGTTTAAAGTAGTTAAAAAATCAAAACTTTTCGAATTTTCATTTTTTTTAGTCGGTTTTATAATATCTTTATGTATTCCGTGAGCCAGGGGAATTTATCATTACGAAAGCTATAAGGAAGGATCATTGAGGGGTTGATTCATAGGATGATAAATAGCAGTGGAGACATTTCATAATGTCTCCTCTGTGGCAGAGTTAATCCTGTTTTGACGCAACCTTTAAAGATAACAAATTAGGTTGTTTTTACGTCGATTCTGAACATCCATGTCAAGCTTTTTATCAAACAATTCTTCCCAGCGTTTATCAACTACAAAAATATAAAACATTGTTGTAAAATCAAGTGTCTTAAATTAAGACACGAAAATTTGTTGCATACTTTTTATTCGTTTTCAAAAAAACGTATATTCTATTCGGAAGCTGATGTCTTATTTTAAGATGTCTGTCTACTAAATTCAGATGATTAAAAAACTTGTTCGAAGCACTTTTTTGAATTTCAAAGTTATTGTAACTTTTGAGTTGGAAAATTTTGTTCGGTGTGTGTTTCTATAGAAAGGAAGAAAAATGTCGATTGAAAAATTGGATACCAAAAAGTTGTATGTGGGAACTAAATTTTCGATCAACAATTTGTATTGAGAATGACGTTTGTTTAAATATGAATGACTTGATTGAATTTCAATCAACAGGTATATTTACATCTTCATGGACGAATACTAAAAACGATTAGAATCTGTCGAACGCGTTGATTCGTGCCGTCAGGAGCAGTCGAACCCGCGAACAAAAGTACATACACATACACGCGAAAGCACAATTTCACACGGCTCGAAATTGATGGCATAACCCAGATTTCAGCCAACACTCGCAGACGCAATGAATAATTAGACGAGTCGGTGTCGTCCCTTTTATATTTTGTATCTCCCTCTTGGCCTTGGACATTAATTATACACCATTCCAATATTTCAATTCCGCATTCTGAATTCTCAAAAATGTTTCCGTTCGTTGCGCGTTGATAAATGAACTGAATTTTCTTCTTCTCCTTCATAAAAAATCAGATACAATAAAAAGCATTACGATAATGAAAAACAGTAATTTTAGACTCCCAGCATCAAATATTCCGGCAATGTCCATTTTATCCAATTTGTCGTCGGAATTATTTACAATTTTCATCGCTCAAATTTTTGGCACAGAGTGAAGGAGAAAGGTTTTTACATTTTTTTTGTCATTTCCATTTTCAATTCAAAACGTAATAATACAATTTACTTCAATTAAATGGTTCATAAATAAGATGAGCAGAATTTTATTGAGTGCAGACTCTTTTTTTTGTACATTGCAGCAAGAATCTTTCGAGAGTGCAATTTCTGAACTTCCTCCTCAGACTGCCATAATCAGAGATGCTATTAAGAGCGCGCCGGGGTGAAGAATGAAATATTTTTTTGCAATGAAATTTCATTCAACAACACATTCTATTGCCTTAATAAATTATTTTAAAAACGTTCTTTCAGAAATGTCTGACGGAAGTTGAAATTTATTCAAGTTTTCAGATGTATTATATTTATAAGATACATTTTAAATGTTGTATAGACCGTAAAGTTTGTATACATTGAAAAATTGTGTTGTAAAATTTGAATTGTTATTTTTTCATGCACGGAGAAAAAAATTCTATCAAAATTTATTGAACTGTGCAGTACACGAAGGACAAATCTAAAATTCGGGGGAAAAAATTGAATCACAGCAAATGTTCATGCATGAAAATTAATATTAGTTTAGTAATTTTTTATGCTCATTCGTCGAAATTTAATTCGTATTTTCAATAATTCTTTACGAATTTTAGATTTATCCCCATATTCTGTACAGTTCAGTAAAGTTTCATCTACAAATTTTAATATTTGATAGAATTTTTTTCTCAGTGTATTGTAATGTGAGCAACACAAATAGTAATTTTTACTATATCATTCAAAAATCATCGAATTTCAACGAATTTTGTTAGCTTTTCAAATTCTGAATGTTTTTGAGTTTCTGTTAAGATCAAACATATTTTAATTGATGAATCTAACGATGTATTGTTAAATTGCGATTTGTTCAAAATTTTAATCTATACTAGTTTACATTTAGCTGCGTATCAGATATTTGCCAAAACAAAAAAATGTGTAATTCTTTTAAAAGATATCGATTATAACAAAAGTGTCATGTTCAATCACATCCATGATGGTAAATTGTTCGCATCAACCATGTGCACATTTTAAGTTTTGAATTTTTCAGAATGATTAATGAAAAATGAATGATCATTTAGCAAGAAAAAAATTTTGTTTCCATTTATTCAATTTGTAATTGCAATTCAATCTCATGAAAACCACTAAACACGTATTAATAAATGATTACAATATACATTGTACAAATTTACAATCTAGGTTGTTCTCAGTACAATTATTGTATCGTATTGTACTTTTCTTACTATTTCATATCGTAATGAAATCAACTACGATATCAGTTTTTCAATTTATATTAAAACATATTTTAAACGTTGTATTTTAATATAAAAATTTATATAGATATATAAAAGTGACGCAGATACGGTTGACATTTAATTTCTTACAATACAGCCAATAATCATTTGAACATGGTATTCTCAGTACAAAACGACTAGTTGGCGTGATTGAAGTTGCTAGCAACATTTCGCAACGGTCAATTCAATAATCCGCAGCGATGCTGCGGCAAAACGTTGGTTCCGTTAATCTCGTCGGCGTTAACGAATTTACCCCCTGAGGTGCATTCTATTAGCATTGAATTTGAGCTCTTACATCCCCTTCTGCTTGTTACATCTCCTATTGCGCTATTCTCGGGTCATTCCTCCTATATAACTTCTTCCCTTATTTCCCTTATCCGACAAAATTCTATTTATTTCCGTCTGTGTTCCATTTTGCGATCGCGGAATTTCATCTCAAGATGCCTTTTCGTTTCGTCGTTTGATCCAATTTTGTAAACAAAATAATAACACGGGATGAAGTAATCTCCCAATGGTACAATTTCGATTGACTTTGTTGATTAATATCTGGCTAATTACTTAATTGATCAATCGACTGTTTCAACTCGACTATTTTTAATCGTTAGTGCATTGATTAATCATGTCTGACTGGAATATCATATTCCATATAAATTTCAATTCAATTGTGGAAATGAAACAAACAAAAAAAGAAAAAATAAATTAACGAACTGTAAAAAAATAATAAAAATGATTTAAACATTTCGGTCAGGCATTTTTGATTTCGGTTTTTGAAAATTAGAATTCATACGTATTGTATGTACTCGTTTGTTCTGAGATAAAATGGAACGAAACTTGATATCAAAAAGGATATCGCTTTCTGAATTCGGAAGCTGAGAGAGAGCTCACGTGAATCTCAAATCAGGCATCGATTTTCAATAATCTTCGCATTTAATTCAAACTCGATGTTTTATATATACACAGTTTCTCGATACAACTTTTTTTCCCCCTCAGCATAAATCATTATTTGATCAATTCCTTGCGATGATGCATAACGCGACTCACTGTCACAACAACGGTACAAATAAAAGCATTATCATATACGATCGGTGACTCACGCAATATTGCAACGTATCCCAATTCAAAGGGATATCGGATTTTCCGATGACGCAAAGAAAAATGAATTATGCCTCGGTTAACGAGATTTCTCCTAGTTCGGATGGTTGTTTTTTTTTGTGTGCTTCAAATGGACGTTCATATTATATTATGTCTCCTCCAGGAATCCCTGCGACAAAGATAAGACCAAAATTCAATCAGTTCAATATTTTTGAACAGTTCTCACAATTTCATATGCCGTTTCAAATGTGAAATTCGACTTTATGTGTTCATATTGAACTGTACTTTGATCTTTTTGGTATCAACAATTTTCCTTTTCATAAAGCCAACTGATAAAGTAATTCGTGACAAAATAATTATTATTATTATTATTAACAAAGTACATAATATTCAATTTGAATATTCAATACCAAAAACGGAATATTATTCTTCATGAATTTTCATGAAACTTAAATGGGAATCATTTAAAAATTCTGTTTTGATGGTTCTTTCAATTTGGTACAAATTTTTTGCTTTTCGACATTTTCAAGAAGTGTTGCTTGGCGAAAAGTCAAAGAAATTTCTGAATAAGTCCAAAAATAATATACAATCGATGATCTTTCTTCGTCGAGTATTTGTATTTAAAATATTCGTACAAAAATGTACACCCAGTCCGACGAAGTATATTTCCATTTGAGTAATATATACCGAGAGGTCAATTTAGATCCGAGTTGTTTAAATAATAAAAATATATCCACTCTCTGAGTCTTTGTGGGTTTAATTAAAATGGCACGTGCAGATTGTTCATGCACTCGCAAACTGGTTTCGCGATAATTGGATATACCGGGACGAAGAATAAGTGTTTCCAATTAATAGCCCTTGTTTCAAATCAACCAACATTCAAACTGCAACGAGTGTTTTTATTTCAAACTGAAACACTTTTCAAAAAATCTCAGCGCTTTGTTGGCGAAATCGCGCAAAGGTCGGCCCCATGTTCAGTCGTTTGTGCTCAAATTTCAAAATTGAAATGTCAATTTCTTCATTTCAATATTTCCAATCAGACGTTTATAAAAAGAACAAAGTTTCATTTCCTCTGGTAGCTCTCAAAACAAAGAGCGATATTTTTGATGAAAATTTAATTCCAAGGGGCGTGGGAACTTTTGCCAACCAATGAAGGGACGGAAGGTACACGAAACCGTTCGACGATGCACCGAACCTCTGAAAGAACGGTCCATAAATCTGGACGGATTACAATTTTATCAATGTTGACGAATTCGAATTCGTCTCAACGGAGAGACAATCGATAATCTAAAAATATTTTCTTTTCCAGCAATCGTCCAAAAGAATGGACAAAAAATCCACTTAATTCTCGTCGAAAATTTGATGAGATCCTGACTCAAACGTGAACCTCAATGTCCTGTAACAAACGAACGAAAAAGAATTTTCAAAATGGTTTTCACAGAAGTGCACAATTCTTGGGGCTTTACTGGCGTGCCATACATAGAACCTTATATAAATACATATCCAAATCCAATTTCAAAATGACGTATTAAATTGTACGTCATAGTTTATATAAAAGCATATAGAAACCAAGTTATAAAACGATACGTGGAAGATTATATAAAACCATACGTAGAATATTGTATGAAACTACATATAGACGATTATATGAAGCTATATCAGAACTTCATATATAACTGAACAGCTATACATAAGGTTTTAATGAAACCGTAAATTAACTTGATACTTTTGCAAAAAGTGCATACATATAGATATGGGAAATAATACGATTAGCAATTGCCACTCCCAGACAAATGGCAACATAATAATTGTTGACTTGTTGAATGACTTGATGCGTGCTGTTGCGCGGTTCACAACCACCAGATTATCATCAACTCGTCTTTACGACCATTTTTTATAACGAACTCAAAGCATAAACCAAAAGCCAATCGCAACCATGACTCTCATAAATCCGCGATACTTCTTTTATAGCTTCAAAATAAAAAATTAACACTGATCTGAAATTAACCCAGATTCTCATCTCCATACCAATTCCATTTATTGCAAATTGCGTTCGATTTTTGTGTCATCACTTTGACACTTTAACCAAAATAATTTTGACCTTTTTACATTTGTACGACTTTTTACCTTTTTCTGAATTGGTTATACAAATTCGAACGAGTAATTTTGAATTAAAATTATTGCATATAAAAAAACGAAAAAAGGTTTGATAAAATATTAAAAATTCGATCAAATATTTAAGATTGGTTTGTGATTTTGAATATTTAAAAAATGTTGGGAAAAATCAGCGTTTGATTTGGATGAAAATTTGTTCAAAGTTGGGAATGAAAGGGGTTAGCCAATTCAAGCGGGTTATTCGACATCTTTCAGTCGGGTTAGCACCGTCATTAGGAGCAATAATTGGAATGATCAGTTTAATTATTTGGGTCTTTGTTTGATTATATTAGAGGTTGCTGATTATGCTAGTGGATTACATCTTGTGAGGTGCAAACATTTGGAATCTGAAATTGGGTCACGTTCAGACAAAAAGATGCGGTTCATGCAAAGCCTTAATGTGGAACGTAATGGAATTAGCATGACTGATATTATCAACTAGAATATACTCTGCTAATCACGAAAACAACCCAAGTAAACATTATTTCGTTCCAATTCTGAAACTTTGGTAAAACCATTTCTGATTTCATACATGGTACCAAATCCAAACAAACTATAAAAAAATGACCAACTGAAAAATAAAACAATAAATAAACAACAAAAAAAAATAGGGGAAAAAATTTGTACGGAAAAATTGAATTATAAAAACATTTCAAAATGATTACACAAAAGAAATTGTAGATTTTTTTTTTTAATTGAATTATAACCATTTAACTTCAGTTTGCTATCGTTCCGCACGAGCGTGCATTCAACGATGAGTAAAATCGTATTCTCATTAAGTGCCGAAGCAAACAGTCAAAATAAACACGCATGTGAAACTATCAATTTGATTAAGTCAAAGTGGTTCCGATGATAGCCGTATTACGATGCAAAAATAGGTCGACTTTGCGCTCTTCAAAAGACGTGCTTGATGGAAGAATCAATTTTGTAATTTCTAATTAAACGATTATAACCACTCGTACGTATTGACCAAACGCTATTTTTTTCTAAACATAAAAAACTTTTTCATAAATAACGAAAATTAAAAAACTAATGAACAAATTTTTCCTCTTTTGCAACCAATTTAATTTTTCTTAATTGGACATTTATTTTATGCTCAACTTCAACATACGAAAATAGAATAACGTTCACTGTCAGAATGACGAAATTTTAATGACCAGTTTCTGGACGAATTTTTCGTAGCTACGAGGACGGGTACAAAGCAAAGAGGTTTTCATTTTTCGGCCCGGGTCTGCGGTGATGTTTGTATTTGATAACTTGTCAAACAATTGCGATGCAGTTTCGGTTGGACAGAAAGTTCCATTGGGCGAGTAATGAGAGCAGCTAACAAAACGGATGCTCGTGGAATTAGACGAATTATGTGTCGTTGGTACACAAAACAATAGGCAGCGACAGAGAGCCGTGCTCTGCGAAAAGTTTTGCCATCTCATTTGAATTTGGCTGCTGAGAGCAGATGAAAATGAATTGTGTACAAAATAATCAATTGAATTATCAGTCGGGCGAATGGGTTCGCGTTCTTCAAAAGCGACGAAATTAATTGTTCGTTCGAATCAAAATCGTCAAGTACTACAAAGTATTATAAGCTCTGATTCAATTTGCCGAATCTATTACACACGCTCCAAATGTTTCCGGAGGTTCAACAAGGAGGATTCGGTTACCCTTATATGCCATTCATAATTTCCTCCTTTTTCAAATTGTACATTCAATTTCCGTTGATGAAATTATGACTTGACCCAATGAACATTCATGAATGAAATTTGTTCAAGTATATCAATAGAAATCCCACACGGACAAAAATATATGTCAATGTATGCAAAAAATATATTTTTAAAATATTTTTATATATATTACATAAAAAATTATATTAAATTTATATAAGATCTTTATATTCAACATAAAGTTTTATATTAAAAATATAAAGGGTTTATGTATGAAATATATAAAATTATATTTCATTTATATAATGTATATTTTAAATATAATTGAAGATATATTTTTGTCTGTGTGGAAATGTTTCATATATGATTCCAATTAAATAAATGTCATCAAAAAAACTATGTTTCCATATATAGTTCTATGTATGGCACATATTGATAAATAATTTTTCATGTAAAATTTTTCATCCCTTGAAAAATTGATCACAAATTAAATGATTTATTCAAAATATACAGTTGGTTATATATGACACAGATATGGAGTCAGCTATAAGGCCAAAAGTCACCGAAAACAATTGAACAAAAATGATACAATTTACAACGTTATTTTCACCTGATAAATATTGATAGGAATTTTGACCTTCAAAGTGGCCGAACGCTGTAAAGTTGCCGCTGATTCCAAGGTTTCCAAAAATGTATCGTTCAACTTGTGACCTTATGACCTGAAATCTCTTTTGATAGGCGGGCGAAGAGGAATTGCAAAAGATATTATCGATCGACCAAGCTGCACCACATCCTGCCCAACTTACACGACTTTCCACACGTCATTATAATTTGAACAATCGTAATTATTTGATCATAACTTGATTAATCCCCCATAATTTCGTGATCCAGTCGACGAGTTCGTCTGGCAAATTGCGAACCCATCTTTTACAATCGAAAACTTGCCTTTTCTCTCTCTCTCTCTCCAACAGTTGAGAGCGGCTTTTTTCATCGCAAAAGAAGATGCAGTTTGTAACGTTTAAAAAGTCGTTGCGAGCTTTCGCAAAACTTGCCAATATACTCTGGGGCTGTGATAGTGCCTCGAATGTAAAATTACAGCAAATGGTTTCCCAACAAAGAAACGTTCCGGGGGTAGGAGGGTTTGCCTCCTTTCGTTGCGATACTCCAGAATGGTGATTTGCTGGAAGTTCGCCAAATGCATCCGGTCATTAGCAAAAAGCTAGTTGGATGTAGTTGTTCCGTTTATGTCATGTACGTGAGGCAAATAGCGAGACGATATAATGTTGCTGAACTCGCAGCAATAATAAACTACGCTCGGTTGCAACTCGCAACTTTTTAAAGCCGCGTAATTTATCCCGCCCGGATTATTGACTGGAACGTTTTTAATTCAGACGGTTGCTCGGTTCAATTTATTTTTAACAAACCGCTGCCAGACATTATTTTTAAAACCCACGACATATATTTCCAGCTGTATTTATTATTCCTTTAAGTCAACATTCGTCTTCATAATTATAATTACCTGCAATTCTCGTCTCAATTTTTCATCAACCAGTCGCCCGTTTCACATCTTAATGGAAACTTAAATAGCCAACCTTTTTATCGAGCTCCTTTTTTAAAGCCACGTCAGACAATTTTTTTTCCTCATCAATATTTAAACCACCGACATTCAAAATGATCCTCGTAATTTTACAGTCTTTGAAAACAACACGAAAACATCAGCATTGTAGATTTATATATAGAACCATATATGAATAATCGATGTTCGAATATCAAGCTCGAATGTTTGCGAGGATATTTGCACGGTTTTCCTGATCTTTATATAATTTTATGAACCGATCCGAGTTTGTTTGCAACTTGATGAAACTTTTTCAACATCTCCAGAGTACACGGTCCAAGTTGTTCTTACAATATTTTATAGAACGGTACACGGCGTCAACAAAGTGCGCAAACAAAAGCGGGATATTGTTAAAAACGTTTTCTCGCAAATTGAAATGTCACGCATGAAATGCATTATTTTCATGACGAATGAGCCAGCACGTTCATTTGACAATAACAAAAATGAGGAAGACGGGAAATTTCTGTTTAACATTCTTCTTTCTTTTTTCTTTTCTTTTTTTTTTTTTTTTTTTTTTGGAATGTGAAGGGAAATTATTTTTAAATTGATATTAAAATTAACCCATGAATTTTATCACGAAACCGATCGCTCATTTTGTTGTTATTTATTTTTGTTTTTCGATTTTTACGACCGAATTGAAAAGGTGGGAGTATTTTTATATCGGGGAGAAATGAATAAAAGAGGAAGTGAGGGTGGAATAATAAATTGCCATTAAAACTATTGAAGATTTTAATTAGGATAAGTCAATGATATTTTTATCGGGAAAATATCGATTTCACATGAAACTGCCACGTGAAATGAGTTTTTGGGTAATGATTTCGGGAGGGTCCGATTCCACGCCCAATGGGATGTTTTTATATAATTCTAATTATCAGAATTATTATTTCGAAAACAAATGGCAGCCATGGGGATAACAGTGGAACAGAAAATAAAATCATTAAGTAACAAAAAAAAGAAAAAAGAAAGAAAGGAAAAACGTGTGTACACAAAAATGCAAGCAACGACAAAGCAAAAACTAAAGAAAAGTAAATTGAAGGAACAATGAATAAATAATACCATGAAGGATTTGTTTGGGTTTCAAAAACAAACAAATAAACAGCATTAATTGAATGAAAACAAATCTAAAAATGGATATCTTATTAAATCACTTTGTTTTGGATGTACGTCATTCGACCAAAAAAATTTGCATTTTTGTTCATCTTTCTCTCTGCTTTTGTTCAATTTAAATCTCACTAAATTATCGATCGGATTATGTAGGAATTACGGTTTGGATAAATAACTACTCGCACTACTCTGACTTTTCGGATTTTCATTAATTTAGACTCGACTTATAATGTCACCAGGATCCTCTCAAAGAGCTCAGTCAGAACACGAAAGTGACCTGTTGGATTTCTATTACCCATTCAAAACCGTCTGAAAACCCTTGATAACTAAATTTATTACTCAAAATAAATGAAAATTCGAACTTAAAATAGAGAAACTTGTTCAATGGAAACTATAAATGGTACTCTGTACATTCCCATACTTTGAAAATCTATACAAAAATAAAACTCCAAATATTCTTAGTTTGTATACAGTTTGAAAAGTTTCATTTTCATTTCAGCTATTTTATTATTATCTATCTATATCTATATCTTAAAATTTTTATATATTTATTATTTTTGCAGTGGGGGTACAAGCTATATTGTGCTTTATGCTATGAAATAGTAAAAAAAAGTTATGATACAATAATTGTACTGAGAACAATCTAGATTGTAAATTTTTACAATATGTTTTACGAAAATTCTACCATCATGGATATGATTGAACATGACACTTATGTTATCATCAATATCTTTTAAAGGAATTACAACTTTTTCTGTTTTGGCAAATATCTGATACGCAGCTAAATGACTGTTATACATCAAAGTTTTGAACAAATCGCAAATTAACAATACGTCAAATTTATCAATTAAAATATGTTTTGATCTTAACAAAAACTCGAAAACACTCATCAGAATGTGAAAAGTTCACAAAATAGTTACATCAAATCAACCCATCAATCAATACGTCACTCATAGTTGCAGTGCATTTTAAATAAAATTCGTTGAAATTCAATGATTTTTCGACGATCTTTGACAAAAATTACAATTCATATTATAACTTACGATACAGCAAGTAAAAATCACTATACAAATAGTAAAAATGACTATTTGGCCATTTTGGCATTACAAAATGAAAAAATTACGATCCAAATTTTACGATATCGGTTTCTTATTATATTTTTTAGAGTCTTATAATTTGAAAGATTACAAAACAGAAAACATTCAGTAAGGTGCAAAAAACAACAATTGCAGCAAGAGAAGAGGATTTGATTTGAAAAAAAAAAAAAAAACCGAATAAACTGTAGTGAGAAATATCCGTAATAGGGCGCGCTCTACAAACAATATTCCGCCGCGACGAGTGTCGGGATGGTATGTTGACAATAGCGTGAAATCAATGCTCGTTAAAATCGATCGTAAACAATCATGACAAGACAGCGACATGAGCGCATTTGAAACGGGTGTGATCGTCTTAAGGGCCGCGACACGGACAAGTGAAACCGCGCGCGAATCTCGCGGATTGAACGATCCGCGCGTTTCAAAACAAATGCCGATGCACCACAGCCCGTCGGCCTTGCTTCGAGCCTCCGGCGAGGGAATTTGCTTGCACGCGAGTTCCTCTGTCTTGCAGCGAGCACTGATTTCAACAAATGTCATCGCGTCGCACACGATCGCGGTTTAAGGTACAACACGGTCCCGCAAAAATCTTAACCTACAAAAAGTTAGGTTATGTTTGGCTGTCACTTGTTTACGCTCGGCTCCTCCAACTTTTTGATTGTTGACAAACGTACAAATAAATAAATCAATTGAACAAAACCTCTTTGACTGTAAAAAAAATTACCAGGGACTTGATTTATTTTTTCAAACCGTCCAGAGGTTTGTGCCAACAAAATTTTTTATTCGACTGACAATTATTTTTATTTCCATTCCAGCTGAGATGAATGAAAAAAAAATTGTTTCGTAAAAATTTGCGAGGTGAATTTCAAAGAGGAGTGAAACGAATAAAAAATAAAAAAAAGTTGTTTTGAAGATTCGCGGTAATTATAAAATGAATTCCGCTGTAGGAACGGGTTTTGAGGAGGGACTTGAGGGGATCATGTTTTAGGTCAAAAGTTTGAGAGCCCTTCCGATGGCACTGGAGCTGTTGATTTCATTAGATGAACTTAACCTTTGTGTACGTTTGATTCAATTTACCAGGCGCGGTATCAGGATGTGTCAGTGCGTATCAAATTGATTCAATTACATTTGGCAATTCTTCAATTAAACTGCTTTGAATTGTGAGGTCGCTAAAAACTGATCAAACCAATTAGCTTTATTTATGTCTGCAAACGAAAATATTCACGCCAACCCTATTAGCACACAATAATCTAGGGACATTTGAAGGATATTTTCAATGTTCAATAATATTATTTTAATATTCATTATTAGTCCGCCGTATTGATATTTTTATAATATCCGTGAAATATTGTCACATACGTATGAAATTCTGGGAACATTTTTTGAGCGGACATATAAGAATATTTAAAAAATGCTTATAGGGAAACACACCCTTTTTATTCCTCCGAAATGCGAAATTAATCACATACATGAAATATACATGTTCAGATTTATAATAATGATAATAATTATATGACAGTGTATTTGATATAATTTGATTTGTTTTTTAGGTGACAAGTCCCTTCCGATCACTGGTTCTGTGTGGAGAAAACAACAGCGAGATGGACGAATGGTTGAGAAACGCTCAGGAATCGAAAGACCGACCGAGGGTTGGTTCCATCAAGGATGGAACAGCTGCAGAATTTTTAGGCGGCAATCATGTCTGGTATTCGACGGGCCATGCGAGGCCGATTTACTGTAACGTTTGCAGAGACACCCTCCATGGTAAAACTCAATTTACCATTACAAATTTGGAGCCAGAAGGAGATCGCTGACTAAATGTTTACTGTGTATGTTTCAGGTGTAAAATCACACGGGCTAAGCTGCGAAGTATGTAAATACAAGGTACACAAAAGATGTAGTTCAAAAGCAATCAACAACTGCAAATGGACCACGCTGGCATCTGTCGGGAAGGACATAATCGAGGATCCAGATGGAGTACGATTTTTCAATGTTTTTTTTAATATTTAAGAGGACTCTTTAATGGAGTTTCTAAATGCAACGTGACAAGACTTAATGATTTATAAGTTTAAGATACTAAGTTGTGAATTTTATTGAAAAATAAAAGGGTCGTCTGTATATCTACGTTATATGTCAAAATTGTAAATTAAATATCTCAATTTTTTTTATCTATTTTTAAATTATGCATGAAGATAATAACATGGAGGTCAAATCTGAAAAGCAACTCTCGTTTATTGCTTTTTAAACAAAAAAAAGAAAGAAAGTAGGAAAAATACGTGATGAATAGAACGAAATGTAATTTAAAATTTTAAAGTTCATTTGACATTTCGTAATGAATTTTTAAAATCTTTGAAAAAGATACAAAGAGATATACAAATCATCCGAAGGGAAAGAAACAGTAACATCAAAGCAACTCAAATGCGAAAAGAAAAATGAAAAAAAAAAGCTACCGAGAAACAAACGAAAAAGTTTTTGCACAAGAGAGTCCGACTTTGTTTGTAACGTTTCCTTTGACGGATCAAAAAGAACCGTCGCAACTAATCCTGTGATTTAATGAATTTTAGAATATTACCATGCCGCATCAGTGGATGGAAGGGAACCTGCCGGTGTCTTCGCGGTGTAACGTCTGTGAAAAACTTGCGGCTCGGTGTTGAGGTGATGCACTAAACTCATAATACAGCCCGTGCAACTTTGATATTAAATATCTCATCTCAAAGGATCGTATTATAAAACAGTTTATAATCCTGCAAGAAGCATTTCAAACATTTTTCAAACTAGGTCCGGACTCGTAGTTTCGTCTTGGTTATTTAATAATTAACGATAAATTTCGAACGGGTCAATGGATGAATTAAGACTGCGTTCAATTTATTCTTGGACCGTTTTATAAAACGTGATTTAAATAATTCGCAGTTCCATAGACGCGGTTTGTAATCGATAAGCTTCTCATCGTCATTGCAAAGAGCAACGAAGCAAATTACAAGATTGAGTTGATTGGTTTTGTCCAATTTGACTGTTGTAATCATCGAGTACATCATTTACAGGTTACAAGACTGGCGATGTTTGTGGTGCAAGGCGACCGTGCACACGGCTTGCAGGCCTTCGATGAGCATCAAATGTCCTTTGGGCCCTGCGAGACTGAGCGTAGTCCCTCCCACCGCCTTGCACAGTATAGGTATACACAATGCCGCCTTTCATTACGTAATAAACGATATAACGTCAGCGTTCCAAAATTTACTCTCCCAACTCCACCCTGTGACATTTGGAGCGAACGTTTACAGCAAACATTATGAAACGAAATTATCAGACGAAAGACATCAAATTGTTTATGAACAGATGTAACACAAAAATGAACGTTGCAGAATAAACGGCCTGGAAAAGTTTCCGAAAAAGACCAGCTGAGAGTTTTTGTAAAAATTGGAACGCGACGATTAAAGGAGTTTCTTTTTTGAAAATGTATTAAGGTGATGCAAATTTGATGATTTCAGGCAGCGATGAAGCTTGGGAAGCTGTCAGACCGACAGGATGCAGTCCTCTATTAGTATTCGTAAATAGTAAGTCCGGCGACAATCAGGGGGTCAAGTTTCTTAGACGCTTCAAGCAGTTACTCAACCCCGCGCAAGTGTTTGACCTTATCAAAGGCGGACCTGGACCAGGGTGAATATCAATTTGCAATTTCGCATTAACGTCCAACCTGATGTAACGTTTCAAATTTACGCCTCGGAGATGGAGCTTTACTGCGAGCGATAAAACGTTCATCTCCCGACACGTTTTATGCTTTAAAATATATATTCAGTTTTATGACGCTGGAATTTATAATGTAACATCAGAGACAAACACGAGCGAGACCTTTCTTTTTGTTAAATATGTTTTTTATTCTTTTCAGGTTGCGCCTGTTCCGACATTTCGACCCGTTTAGGATTTTAGTATGCAGCGGGGACGGATCGGTCGGCTGGGTCCTGTCGGAGATCGATCGACTGGGCATGCACGTAAGCGCGCACCTGCTTCGTCCACGTGTTCGACTTTTCGTTCGTTGCTTGATTTGCGAGCTCTGCTGTTAATCAACTCGTGTTGCACGACGTTGCCGTTCAATTTGATTTTGATTTGGTGAAAAATTCATAACTTAAAGGTCAAGGGAAGACGGACGCGATACGCGATCGAGCAAACATAATTTCCTTTGAGAATTGTCCCGTGGAACGCGGGGTTTCTCTTTTTTTTATAACGCTTCGTTTGTCGCGTCGATATCGCTCGGAGGTATCAAAATATTCGATCAATTTTGCCGACCGAACAAAGTCATTCGGTTCGGATATTGTCGCAAAAAAGCATTCCTCTGCTTGTCACACAAATTGTTTTCATGCTCAAACAAAAGTTTTATAGTCTTTGGGAAACATAAAAGAAAGAAAAAAACAATCACGGGTCGGGGAAATTTTTATTGGCAAATCAATAAACATTAAAATGATTATTTCGCGCGTTACAAGGGAAAGCTCGTAAATCTCAATCGGAGTTCTTGCACACAATTGCACACCTCCGCGTTAATTAGCACAGCTGTTACATCTATTAAGACTGTTTTTCTCGTTTCATCCTCTAAACTTGACTGTTACGTGTTCGTTCGCATGACTAAATGTATTAGTTTGTCGTTCGTTCAGAGCATGTTCTTTTGCAGCTTCGTTTCAGACTGGCCCAAGTCGATAACACCTCTTTAGTTGCGCTCAAAAATTATCCTTTTTTTCTAGGAGGTAAGTGTCAGTGTTCTCTGCTCCTAATTTCTCAAACCTATTTTCTCGTCATTAATATCTGCATGTGGAGTTCGTTCCTAATCTCGTAGTAAGTGTTTGAAAAACTGTATCAGTAAACTTTTAACTTGAAACCTGAATTTAAACTTGAAGATTGCTAAACAATGCGCAATTTTCTAGAAGCAATGTCAAGTGGGAGTCCTTCCACTGGGAACTGGCAATGACTTGGCGAGAGTTCTGGGATGGGGCGCCTCCTGCGACGACGACACTCACCTGCCCCAACTTCTGGAGAAGTACGAGAAAGCAGGCACGAAGATGCTTGATCGATGGAGTATCATGACGTACGAGCGCAGCATCTCGCTCAGAAAGTTATCCATCAACCAGAACGAAGACACAAGTTTGAGCACCGCGGTGATACAGGAGTTCGAGGACAGTGTCTTCTCTCATATCTCTGCTATCGTCGAGACAGACAAGGAGGACACTCTCATCAACAGCGCAAAGTACTTTTTATACATTTTGTATTAACAATATTTCAAACAAAATTTGTAATTTATTATCAATTATTCAACGATGTCTAAGTCTTCAACATAGGCATAAAAATTAATTAATAGGGGAGAGTGACCAATAGTGAGACACTTTTTTTTCTAATGCCTGAAAAAAAAACTAGTTTGATTCAAATCATATCCATTTTGTATTCTATCATAAAAGTACATCGCTCAGCTATTATAATTAAATTTAATTAATACACAATTAGTAAATAGTCTT